>DWFT01000189.1:0-13605 GCA_018246795.1 Microceris patrobas patrobas
TTCCAACAGTGGAATTATAATGGGTCGATTATATTATTACATTATATGCATCATTCTTACTAATATACGAAAAATCAAATTGTTGAAGTTAATCAATTTAATAATGTTACGCTATTTTGTTACGTTTCCAACATACATATACAAACATATTTTTGGGCTCATAGTCATGTCGCCTCGGTAGAACCACGTCATGCCTGCACATTATTGATTTACGTTCGTTTTAAATTGATGCGCCCACGAGTGCAATACTAATTGAACTTCAAAGATGCAGTTCAAAGTAAAATGATAAGATTCGCATACTAATTGAAAGTTATTCAGGTCTCAAGGTGACTCTTGATGCAGAACAGACGAATAATTTATGAGACCCTAAGGTGGCTTAATATTATATATTGTTTGTTAGACTAATAAAGTAGATCGCTAACCATTCACGTGGAAGGTTTTAGATATAACTTTTTGTGATGACCGATGGTGATTAAACATTGAGGATTTGTTGGAAGATATGATGTATAGGTACCTACTTGTATTTCCTGCTACGAAACAGGACAAGCTTATCTTATATTAAAAATAAAATAACATTAATTCCTCTATAATGTCAATATCTTTACTTTTAGGAAGAATAGTTTACAGTTAATATAGTTAGTTTTTTTCTATGTAGGTATGTATTTATAATTTCGTTAGTTTGTTTTGCACTAAACTAGTAATACCTGATTATACCGTTATCGGTATTAATAGATTTAATCTGAGATGTCATTAAGAGGACGGAATCTTTAATTAATTCATATTAAATGTATCCAACATCAATGCTCATTATTAAAATCAATATCTGCCACCGTATTCAAATGAACCGGGCGTTAGTTATTTGAAGTAGATTAAGTGGATATTCAAATTTCCTTATCAGTAAGAGATTTATAGATATATGAAGACATTTTATTAATTGAGGTAGACTCCTCAAAAGTATAGTCTACTTGATGACTCATTGCGCCAACTCATTTTCTATTACGCAAAATTTCCAAATATCGGTTTTTGTTCGTCCAAAAGCTCGCATATTACAATAGGTATACATAAAGATTATTAATAACGCAGCCCGCGACGCAACACAGCCTGAAGTTTCATTCGTTCACAAAAGAAAAACTCCGCCCCGTGTAACCTATGCATCGCCATTTATCTTTTTCCACAAAAGCCGGACATTATTGTTCGGTCCAAACACTCCTAAATCTTCGGAAAAGTAATATATTTTCGTTTTGCCCAGTGCGGTGTACGGTACATAGACGCCAGTCAGTTCGGTTCGCTACTTTTCTGTATCTACTAATGTTTTATACATCGCCCGGCTACGTTCGAACATTACTGCTTCACTCGCACACACCGCCCAATGGAAAAACGCACAAATTTTTCTTGGCTTAGATCGTATTTTCTAAAACCTATGCAGTTTCGTTTACGACTGTTTCAAGCAAACATTACAATTGATGTGAGTAGCGTATGCCTTGCCGTTAGTTAGATAAGGTTCCATCTAATTTGGATCTTCGTTCTGGTGTGAATCTTAAGTTCAACGCCATACAGTTCTTTTTAGATATAAGCATTTGGACGTGTGGGCATCTTTATCTCCGCGAAATCGAAGACAATTTGTTTATGTGCGGTAGACAAACTTGCAAATGTGGATAAATGTGACATTAATATTGTGTTTCATATAGTTGACAACACTTCATTGCTTTACCATGATATGTAGTTAATATTTTGGTGCGTTGGCGCTCAGTGGCCCTTAGAGCTTTCTTACAGAAATACCTAAAGTAAATTATAATATAGTTTAAGTATTCATGATTGATATAAATTTATTAATGACGTAAATCAGGGCTGATATCGATTTAAAAAGTAAATTAAAAACACGAATACATCCAATCAATCATCATCATCAGCGTATTTCCGTCCACTGCTGGACATAGGCCTCACCAATGGCACACCACTGAGCTCGATTTTCAGTTCTTCGTATCCAACCACTGCCAGCCATTATGCGTATATCGTCACTCCACTCAATACATCCACTTGTAATATATTCTACCTTTTCATAGTTATAAAATGAAATTCTATATAGTCGCTACCTTCCTATTTAAATAACATTTAAACATTTTGGCAGAAATTTTCTTGCTGCTATTTCATAAGTCGCAATTTAAAAAGCTATCCATCAAAATATGGGAGTCCAAACATTTAGCCAATTGGAACTACATATTTTAGTAATCGACTACAAACAAGTAGGCAGCCATCTGATCGCTGTTAAGAATTCAGCATCTTTAAAATTTAACTATAGCATAAAATGACTAGCCTAGACACCGAAAAAGAAAAAAAACTTCTATTCCAAAGTAACAGCGTTCCTCAAAAAAGTAGACCGTTCTCGGTATTACATAATGGCCGTGCGTAATTTGAGAATAAGCCCCGTAAAGCAGCGTCAAAATATGTAAAGATTTTTATCTTTTCCGTAAAATTGCTTGGGAAAAAACATAAAGAAGGTGGTGTCACCTGATCCCGACAGCCGAGATTTATCGGGCTCAGTGTGGCCGCGGCTTTAGGTCGAGGAGTTATGATGGTCGGGAATAATTTACCTACATGTGACAAGAAATAAAAGTTGGGCAGGATAATGATCGCGATGACTCAGTGCGCTCTTGGTCCAGTCTCTTCCAGTTTTTCATTTTAGATTCTTGTTCTGCTCCGTTTGTTTTTGATTACCGGGTTGTTAAGATTAGTTTCGTTTTTGTTCCGTTCATTTTGTTCATGAAACATGGGAACGAAGATAGGGACGCTAGCAATTCGAGTTACACAAACAGAATTGAAAAAAATTAAGATAATTATGAGAAATATGTCAGTAAATGTTGTATTTCAGCATAAAATATTACAACAACATACTTCTATCACGTCATATCTATTTAGTAACTAATACATATTAAAAAACAGTTAAAAATATGTAAAACTTATATTCTTAATTAAACATAAACATTTAAGTTGATATATGTATGTAGATACTCGTACATAATGTGCTTGGTAGGTATGCCGCCAATGCAAATTCCAAGTTTATAAGTATGATGTTTATTTTATGGCGATTATGATGTATAATAAACTACCAGCTGGATTAAAAATTTGGCATATAATAAACTTGATTTTGATTTTCCGGTTGATAAACTGGTTGCAAGATATTTATGAAGCTATGGATGATATGAATATTAAATTGATGTATTATCATAGAAGGAATATTTGAAAATTATTTACGCTTTGTGTTTATTCTTTTTTAATGTATTTATAATTAATAATAATGACTTTTAAATTTGCAAGCCGCAGAGTTAGAATAAGTTGGAAATATGTATATAAAACTTAAGACCATTTTGTGTTTACAATGTTCTACCTCTTCGGGAATTACAGGTCTGATGTTACGTATGTTATTATTCGTACAATTAAAGATTACTTAAGTTATTTTACTAATTCGATTTGATATTACAAATGAAATAATATATCTAAATACTCAATGGTGTTCAATGCTAGGTTCTAAAAAACTCGATTTTCCAGAATAATTAGTGGTCTAATAAATTAAAATGACGGCAATTACTCTAATCTGCCAATTATAACTAAAAGACATTAATAAGAAAAAAGTATTGGACCTCTAAACGTACCCCTCAATACCCCATTGCGGTTTACATTCAAACAGCTTAAGAAATTCTATAGTCGCAGTCTGAATTGAGCTTTATTGCTTGCACATTATGGTTTATATTGTATTGGATTTTAATCTCGGATATGGCATTACAGTCAGTGATAGGGGAAGCTCAAGTAAAGTGGAAGAAGTCCCTGAGAAAATTGGCACAAGTGGTTTTAGCTGCGACGGAAAGGCGCGGCGCGGTTGTGTGCGGGCGGAGCACCAAAGAATAGTTGAATTTTAGAACACCATTTCATACCTAAATTGATGTATACTCCGGGAGATAAAATATTAAACAAAAAAGCTTAACAATATAATTATGTGGATTCAGTTGTTTTAGCTAATGAACAAATTTTGTATTATTGTGTTTACGTTTAAGGAATTCTAAGATTTTGTCAATATGTAGGAACGTGACATTAATTCTACGACCCGATTAAGTATAATTTGTGACGGCATAAAAGAATAGCCAGACCACTTGCTAAAATTTAATAATATATCCTCATAAGCCTTCTATTGTCGCACTTAAACGACTGAAATATACTACATGCTTCCACTAATACACCAAGACATTTCTGGAACTAAATTCTAACAAATTCCGTAAATCTGTATTAAAGGAGTACTACAAGCTCTTACGAACTCTTTGAGATTAGTGGCCGCACCAAGTACTTTTTCGTGTCATCATCGCCATTATCATAAACTATTTTAAAGTTACACTGTTAGACACGGTTGTCATCTCGGATTGAGAACGGTTAAAATCACAGTCCAATTAAGTATAATAATTATTATTCAAATTGTAATAATATCAAAACAATATATAGCTACTAAAGGTAAAATTATCGTAATAACACTACAGTCGCTCAGCAATGGCACATCTGAGCGAGCTCTTTGCGGCAGACGTGGGGTGGCCGTCGAATGTTCGCTCAGAGATAGGACTCGCGACAAGATGTATTGCTGCTTACGAAAAATTTTCAACAGTCTCCTCTATCGGATTGGCCCGAACGGAAAATAAGAGGGGACACCGACAAATAAATGAGCGCTGTAAATATCCCTATGACAATAATACAGGTCAGCAATAGATTTCTTTCAGGCGATAGTAATGTCGTTATTAATGTACGAACAACAAGAAATAAGGGGCGATTGATGACTAAGTTTAGATAAAGCGAGCAAACGGTCAGTAAATTGTAAGTTCCACAGCCATTCGCTGACGAATTGATGATGGACACTTGACCTAGTTTTGCATTAGTCAATAACATTAAATGTTGATCGAGAGTCGTCAATAAGAGACAGATAGGTAATAAATTATTATGAATCAAGTTTTCTACGGTCATTGCTCAGAAAATAATTTAATTGTGCCTTTTCTCATAGTGATTAAATTGCTGTAATACAATAAACCAGTCATTATGAATTTTTATGGGCTCCTAGAACTCAGTAACAATTTTATACATGAATATAAATTTTATCATTATCAATGATTAAATTGAACGTAACAAGAGCAACTAATATAACCAAAGCAGAAGTCCAGTACCCACTTTCATCATCGGAAGCGGAATATGCTATAAAAATGCTAAGTGAAACGAATTCAATTAATAATCCAAATCACACATTCTCAGAAACCGTCGCGGATTTTTCTTTCAAAATTTATGTCCGCTGCCTCCAGAGGGGATGGAGGTGGGTTGGGAGGGGCGCGACTTCATTTCGCCCGCGTCGTTTATCTTAAGAAACATAACTCAGGGACGAAGTCTCCGTCAACTTATTCCTATTCTCTCGCCTAACCGTAAAATGGGTATGTTTTACTTTTTCAAATTGTCATTTTGTGATAACGGCGGTACGTGGTGGTCGCATAACTTTATGTCTGTTAGATTTCTGTCTGTAATTTATCAATTACATTAGTGTTGATAATTAAATCAATTAATCTATTTTAATTCTGATATAGTTCGAGAAAGAAAAAGTAAAGAGAAAGAGTGCTATGTCGTTAGACAAAATTATCATTTTCTGTTAGTCTTCGCTTGTTTTGCGGCTTTCTTATTGAGCTAGGGATGCTGGATCAGATTTAAGCGTAGGTAGATATCGCTTCGGGCTGAATAATCATAGCTTGAAATAGTTTCTCGGCCTCGAGAACAGAATTAGTAGTAAGATCGCGAAGTGCATACCCCGATCTTCCGAACGATCCCTGAAACATTATGGGGACGTAGAACAACCAGGACAAAGTAAAACCTAACTAAACATATCTACACCATTTTCCATCACACCACAGTTCGTCTCCAGTATACAAATACTTTCAATTGAAATGTACATTTGGTTAGACTGTCATCCCAGAAAAGATAACCCTATATGAGATTATGTTGAGTAAAGTTGATACTTTTTTATTTATTAACATTTCATTATCACACATAAGTTTAGATAGATTCTACAAATAACTGATTAATTTGTCAGTAGACTTCTCTACCATGGTGATTATGAGACGTAAGTGGTAGGCAGTAATCCGGACTCTCTCAAGATACTGATACAGTATTTGAAATTTTCTTGAACAAAACTGAATAATGGTAGTAATAATTATTATACTGTCCAAATTATAACAACTCACCCTGGGACAAATCTTAAATTTTTATTTGACAAGATCAGAAAACTTTTACTGCACTTAACAAATAGTTTCATACGAATACGAGAGACAGAAGAACATAACGAATTATGACGGTTAAAAGCTTCCTTATTGAGTGGCAGATAATAGTCGGGTCCACTTACTGGCATAGAGATCCGTATTAAATACTTTTCTCGAACGTTCCTCGATGGGGGAGTAATGAATGCGGGTTATTTACGAGCCGCAGACTGGCTGACGACCGATAACGTCCCTCCCAATATCATATCGCTATTACATTCGGTTACTGAATGAGTAATGGAACTTCTGTTTCTGTTTCCTAAGTTTCGAATTTATTTTGTTACTGTGATGTTGAGTTTGAGATCAGAATTGTATAATATTAGAAGTATTTGTTTTTGTTTCATCTACTAATTAATCACAAATAAAAATTGTTATCTATTCAATTATCATGATTCAGTTTTTTTGTTATTTCATATTAGAAACAAATTTATTAAATTAATAACAAATAATACTGTCTTTTTTATTTTTGTCAATATTTATTTATATAATGTATAAAAGGAAGGAGATTGAACTTTCAGAGACATCTGCCTTATTTACATATTTATATAAATAAATGTTAATAAAGAAACTGCATCATATATTATCTGAAATGTGATGCCTGAGAAACTCCAAACTAATCAGATATCGTATATCAGTTGGCCAACATTAATAGCCCAGAGGAACTCCGCAGACGTCACGCATAGGCCATCTTTAACCTATCCGATAATACGTACAACCAATACGTCATTTGACGCAATAACGGTCAAACAATAAATATCGCTTTGCGCAGACAACAGCGCAAAGTAATATATGAAGTTAAGAATAAATAGGCAATTTAGTGCGGGGCGCACGTTCGGCCGAAAATCGCCGAGTATTGCCGACGACGGCGACGCATTTCCATATCGTATCGCGATTCGTGGGGTGCGTTTATGGGGTAAAAATTAAGTCGCGAACGCAGTTCAGTGTCGACTCTCAATTGGCTAGTTGCGAGTCGCGGCTCGGCGTTCCGTAGTTTGTCACCGGCCCAGAGCGGATTTATAAATATAGTATAACGTACAATCGGGTTTCATAAGTAACTTAAGTAAAGTAGCTATAGTATATAAATGTAAAATGATTCTTCATAAAAACTTTAATACTCTTTCAGTCTTTTTAAACATTTGTAGATCGGAAATCAAATCGGATCGAAATATATCTGGAAGATAAACAGAATACGTAGAACAGAAGTATCTAATGCAAAGTGAATAATAATGATAACAAAAATTAAAAAGTCCTAATTTAAAAATACATTCAGATTGTAAAAAAAGCTGCCGTTCCAGGTTTTTCCTGTTATTAGAAAACGCATGAGAGCTTTTTAAATCCAACTTACAGGAAGTATAAATCCGTGAAAGTACAATCGTATGTAAAAAGAGCCGAGTCGGGTTATAAATTCGAGCGTAAGACCCGATAGAAATGAGAGAATTCCCATTAAATCTCCTAACAGGCCGATAGGTGGCGCGGCTAAGCAACGGAAGATGCGGGAAAACACATTTTAATAAGGCCACCGTATCTGCTTTCTTACTCATTTTGATACCTTTTGTATTTCGCAAGACTTGAACCTACTCGTAATTTAAAAGTCTTACATTTTTAGCAACCTTAGTTGTGAAACACAAAGTCGGCACTTATTTTCGATAAAAAAATTACCTGTTCTCAGAATTCTGTTTATATATTTGAACATGTTGTTCATTGTAAAAATGTCAATAGTAATTTTAAATCAGGAGAAGAAACAAAATTGAATGAGGTCAGAGTATCAAATTACAGAAATGTACGCACGGAAAGCTGATACTTAGGTTTCTAAAAAATTATCAAAATATAATTACATAATTCATATAGTTTTTTGTTACTAATGGCAGCGCAAGAACCTCCAAAATTATGTGAAGCAAATGTTTCAAATCTTTCAATTCTTGAATTTATCAGGCTGACCATATGGTCATGTAACATTTCAAATACCAAGACTTCCCGAGCTAAGTAAGGTAGGTATTACAAGGGGGGTGCGAGAGTGCGCGAAACGAAATGTGGCTTTAAAAATTTGGAACACAATCCGGCTATTTGTCTTTCCAACGTCTCTTATAAATCAAGGAATAAAGCAGCCAACAATGCTTTATGGCGGAAAAAAAGAACCTACATAAGACGGGGAAATAGCATACAAACCTTTGCACATACATACATTATGAACGTTAGTGTTGCGTAAGAGAAAGGATCAGAGTTCTGTTACGTTGCGCTGTTTGTTAAACGGATTGCTTCGTACAGATGTCTAGTGATCGTGGTAACTTTGCTTGATTTGATCACTAACCAAGGTTTACATATCGGTGGGTAATGGTAGATGCGCAGTTTTAAACAATCGTTACAATTTCCTCACATATGGATTGGAAATAAACAGAATTTTTTGTCTACTTAAATAAAATCAGACGTCATCGTAAGATGAAACTATTCCCATTAATACTTGCTATTGTAACCGAACTTTTAAACAAGCCTCTAATAGAATGCGTGAATAAAAGTAATGCACACAATGTTATTTAATACATAACTCAGCAATAATCCATATTCGGCCATTTTAATATCCGCCGTCATTATTTAACGCGCGTCACATCCGTCCGCACTACTGGACGCATTCGCAGAGTTATTACCGTGTAACGCACTATATCACGCCGAATTTACGAGAACCTGAATATGATAGATTTTCAATCCGGCCTCCATAATATACGGCGAAAAACGCTGCACTGTCAAAATAGAGAAATAAATAAACTTGTGACAACCAATTAATAACTCGTAAAGTGTCACTGTTGAGGACGATAAAAAAACTTCGGTCCGGATAAAGGGGCAGAAAAAGGCGATCACAATGGTGGAATGAGGAGAAAAACGCCTGTAAAAGCCCCGATATCGTCCATAAATTTAGACGGATTCAAAACAAATCGCCCTTATTCATTACACGTATGACTTATTGCTGCGAGAGACCGAAAACATAATGCATCTATATAGAGCACACAAAGCGCTGGAAATGGCCTGTTTCGACCATACAAAAACAATCCATTAAAAATAGATTTCGCTTCATTAGTCACGTTTGGATCTTACTATACATCGAATTAAAAAAGGGCTTCAAAAAACGTTACGCACATTACAATCCATTTATACATTTCAGTGCCTTTGTTTCCTTAAGTATCCACTAATGCATTAACAGTAGGTATTATTCATACATTTGAGTAGGAATGATTTACTGCAATTAATAAGGAAATAAAATCACAATAGAATAAATCGAAATACAAAATTGCAAAACAAAATTGCAAATTAATGCTGAAATAATATGAAAGCATTACAATACACGAAATAATGAATTGTGTTCACGATTTACATTACAGATGCGTTGCATCATAATGTAGAAGTTGAACAGATATTTAGCACTGCTCTCAGCCTAACTGTAGCGTGTTTACTTAATATTATTGCAAAATTGCAGAAATGAACACTGTTTTGACAAAAACTACAACCTAAACGTACTGATAAAGAAATAAATTCAAATCTAAACATGCAAATCGGACGGAGCTGCCTACTCAAGCGTTTTATATCAGATATAACATAACGATACCTTCATCAACGCACGTAAAACGTTATGGAACGTCGAATCGTGAAATAAATGGCGTTTAAAAGTGTGATCCAAGATGTACAAAAAGAGGGTGGAGATGTACAAAAAGGTCGAACGAAATGATAAATTCGCTGTTGGAAGTGAAAAAGTGAGCGTTTATTTATGATATTGTTGTACATTGTAGATTGAACGAAGGTCGTTTTATCAGATCTGGGCATTGAGACTGCGTCTTAAACTATACATACTCGTGTGTAGGTATCTCACTTAATTGAATATTTAAATTACACTATGGTATTTTTTCAAACTTTTTTTTCTGTAGTAATTGAAATGATATACCTATGTATTAAAATGATGAATTAAATGCAATGCAATTATTGTAATGTACAAATTGTCCTATATAGATCTGGATCTAATAATTTGGCTATCATAATTATGTACAGTCGCAAATAAATAATTTCTAAGTAAGGTTATGGTTGACTGCAAAACCACAAAATATCTACTTTAAAGACGGTATAGTACTAAATAATATAAAAATATTGCGAATTTAACTATAGTGATTTACATAGCAATATTCTTGTACAATATCATGCCTCTTTCTCACAGGAGTTCCCCGATATCTTCTGTGAAATTTCGCCAGCCCTAGAATACATTTTCGCCTTTTTAACCTCCTCAAATTTATCACATGTCTTCGTCTATTGACACTCTTGACCTGATCTTTTGGGGTGTTATCGATTATATTAATACAGTACATCCTGGCTACCTCTTCAGACTCTACAGTTCACATTTATCCCATTAAACTGTTTTGTATTTTACTGGTTTCAATTATTTACATATAAAATAGAATAGGCTTTAAGTACTAGAATTATTGTATATGCAATGAGCATACTATATCCACGTCTTCCACTCAAATGTCTGAAGTAAAATTCTTCACTTAGATACCTAATTTATCTTATCGCCAGGATGTTCCAGCACCGTAGCCCATCTATACCTCTCGCGGCAAGTTTAAATTAGGTAAAGAAAGAATTTATTATACTCCAATCTCTTTGAGTCCTACCACAAATCACCGTGCTCCTTTGAATGTAATTGAAAATACATTACACAACCAAATTAAAGTGGAAAGTGGTACAAGTTAGTAGAAAGGGCGGCAGGTGGCGCTCCCGCGACATCTCCCTACCCGCGGAATGTTTTGGCATAAAATATCGTTTCAATTATTTACGTGAAAGATTTATAGCACTTAGAAAAGTGCGCCGAGAAAAAACTGCCGGAGACGTGTGCACGAAAAGTGTTTTTCTTGGGAAAACTTATAATGGGTATGAGTGTAGGGAAAGTTTTTGAATCTCTTTCCTATGGTAATTTGTTTTGGGTGCGCTTATAAGGATATTAGTGAGCTCATAAGTTTCTTATTGAACATGTAATGGGTGAACGTACGAGATAATACATTGAATTAAAAATAATCACGTAATTTCAATAAAACATGACTATCAATGTCAAAGGACGACGCTGAGTTCAATAAAACACCTTTTTAGCGGCAAGATTTAATCTGTAATTTATTAATTCACGGTTATTTACGTGATAAAACAAACTTGTAAATATTCAACAATAAATAATGTCAAACTCTGATGGCGATTTATATGTACAAGAAATCCTGTTTCGTCTCCTAAAACCGGTGGTAATCATTTATCTCAAGCAATGCTCATGGCTATAAATTCTTAAATGAAATTAAAACAAAATATCTCTAACTACATGACAAGCTACAGAATACAAGTAATATCTTTTCATACGACTCTTGATAGTTGCCACTAAAAAAATTCCATAGCTCTATGTCACCATTCGTAATTATCTGAAACTGCCAGATACATGATAACATTTTGTAAACACTGTGTATATATAAATATTTTCAATTACGTTTTTGTAAGGGTAGGTAGAGAGTAAGTATTCAGCTCGGTAGCGTCAACTAAGTGAAGTATGTACGACAATGTTCGTCAGACTAGCGTCAGATACGCATTATCATTATCATCGACAAGCTGTCTAATTCCACTGCTGGATATAGGCTGACTCAGGCTGGGCACAGACTGCTGGATTTTTGCCCATAATCCCCTCTCTGGGCATGTAGGATGGGGATAGCAGAGCATGGCTTCTCTCACCGCGTACGCTACAACCCGTAGGTGATGTATACATGTATATATAATAGGTATACTATGTGATGACACCAAATTGCTGCCATAATTGTTAATATATTATGTAACTTCTCTAGACTCATTCATTTAAGTCCGCTAAGATATTTGCGTCTCCGAACTTTTTATAATCGGCTTATTTATTTATCTTTATAATTGGTTCGAATCATCTATTTTCACACAGCTATTAAACTTATGAAGTTCTAGAATTATTTTTAATCTAACTAAAACACTAATATATTTTGGAAAGAAAGAATGAAAGATATCGACAATTCATAATTGATCATACTAAAACAATGCTTAACAAGTTTTACAATGTAACAAAACAAATGTAGTCCTAATAATCTTAAATAATAAAAGTACTTGACTGCCTCTTTGGTCGAGTAGTTGCAATTCAATTGTTGACCGAGAGGCTCTGGCTTCGATTCCCAGATTGGGTTCTATTGGGTTTTTCTGAATTGAAATTCCCAGTATTTATTATACCTACTGTATTCTAAGGTTTTATGCCATGTAACTGCCCATGTTCTGCCCACCTCTTTGGGAAAAACAGGCGTGGTAACACTTTTGTCTAAAATATAAGTAATTTTAATTAAAAGTAGAATAATTGATCATTTCTGTATTATTATATAGCCAGTACAAAATAACTAACAATTACATAGAGCCCAACATCAACCGAGCTGCGAATATTCCCAAAATTCATGACAATTTTAAATCTTCAGACACCAGACACATTTCAGTCTTAATGTTGTAGAGCGTCATAAGGCGGCGCGCACACGTAGTTTGTTCAGCATTAAATCGCAGGAACAACGATGTGAACTCACAAACAATGATAATACGTATGACGTCGCCAGCGAAGTGTTCCACGCATGTTTATTTTTCATTTACAACGCCGCTACTGGTAAACACACGTACCTTATTACATACCGTTATAGACATTAAAATACTATATAACAACATGTTATGTACATTTTTATATATTCTTCTCTTCTGCGTTATTTTTTAATTTAAAGATTTGTTAATACGTATGAGTAATGACATTGCTGAAAGTGACTGAACCAAAAAAAAAAAGATTATTTTAAGGATAGTTTATTGCACAAAGAAAATCCAACTCTGCAAACCTTATGAACTTAATTATCGTAAATTTTTATTTTTGCTATGCGGCCATGAATGCATATATTTTATTGTACGAACTAAAGGGCTATGGTAATAGTGAACTACGATAGTACCAAGATACAAGAATACCAAGAGAAAGCCTACAGATTCCTACTGAGTACATTGCAGTACCTGGCACAATTGTATTCTGTGTTTATTGTCTTCACATATCTTTCTTATTCTGTAAATAAATATTTATACCATCAAATAAAATAATTGACTGCCTCGTTGGTCGTGTTGGTTGCAAGTGTGACTGCCAATCGGGAGGTCTCGGGTTCGATTCTCGGGTCGAACACTACAAAATTTTCTAATTTAGATTATCTAGTAGTGGTTCGGAGTCTGGATATGTGCCCGATGCATG
>DWFT01000190.1:0-13599 GCA_018246795.1 Microceris patrobas patrobas
TATCGAATGAATTCATTCAATACCTAGTTGGTATCAGAAGAAAAGTATCGAGTACTTACTTGTATTTACTTGTATCGGATCATCCCTACATATAATAAATAGCACACATAGGGCTAATACATTCACAGAACTTAAACTATCTGCAAAGTTAACCAACTGTCTTTAGTGACTTTAGGTTACAATTAGTAGCAAACAGTCCATGAGACCCAGTTATAAATTTGTAACCATTGTTAAATTTCATTAGAGTTTCTAAGGTGTTTTCAGAACAACTGACAGATGGGTTGGAAATCACACCATATTCCTGCTAATCCACATGAGCATTGTGGTGATGTATGGATTATTGAAGCTGTTAATAATTAAATTAAAACTTGAATTATAATTGATTATTTAACCTGACAATTACATTGTTATACAGTGATTACACTATCACTTATTTTAATTACACTTATGAATCCGCCAGAAATAAATGGAATGGTAAAGCTGACATTTAAAATATATGGATATATATGGAATTTACCTCTTATTAAATAATAGTAGAATGGCATATAGCATGTGATTTACCTTTTGAGATGAACAACTAAATTTTTCTTGGTATGTGTTTTGTAACCACATAGATGACATTCTACTTTCTTCACTGAGCTGTGTTTTTTCTTGTGGTTAATTAATTCTGAACATGTAACGAATGTGTCACCACAGTCCTCACAGTTAAAGTTCCTAATATTATAATGGCGATGCATATGGTCTTGTAAGGACTGTCTGGACTTCAGGTTCTTATGACAAATATCACAGGAATATTTGCCAGTTTCATGTACTTGCAAGTGTTTCTTCAATGTGAAAGCATGCTTAAACTGTTTTCCACATGTTGCACATGTATAATATGTAACATTGCTGTGTATCTTGCGATGAGCTGCAAGACTAGAAGACTGTGTAAAGGTTTTGCCACATTCACAACTATATGGTCTATCCCCATTATGTCTTCTCATGTGATTAACTAGAGTTTGACTGTGTGGTGTGCAATAGGAACATTTAGTGCAGTGATAACGTCGGCTTGCTCCAAATCCTGTGACCTTGCCCAAGTGTTTCCTGTTTTGGTGCATTGCTACATTATGCCTTAATAAGGAAATCTTTGATTTTAAACTCTTATTACAAATTGTGCACTTATAATTTTCTATATTAGTCTCCAGTTGATCAGTCTCAGCTGAAATGAAAACATTAGAGTAATACTATAATATTAACTTATGACAACTTCACACACACCCATTCCCACTAGTTAAAGCTATGGTAATTAGCATGCTGATAAACCATATAGGAATTTTCAATGCATCAAATGTATAATTTCATGCCCATATACAGAACAAATGTCACACTTTCTACACAAATGATTGTCCAGTGGGGATAGAAACAATAGCTGGCCCAACCAATAGTGTCTGAAATCTAGTAAAAATAACCACATAGTATGGAAATTATAAGCTGTTTAGTTATTATAAAATATACCCTGTCTGCTTTAGGACCAATTGATAATGTATGGACATAGCCAAAAACATTCCATTTTTATTTTCATTGATATCCTCCAGTTCACCATTAATTACCCTATTATCTATTATCTAACATTAGAACTGCAAGGGAGTTAGCATTAAAATGGGAATAATTGTAATAGCGATATATAAAAGTGTAACTTACTTATTGCAGTGTTTGGTTCATAAGTATCTTCGATTAATTCTGAAGAGTGGTCTTCTACTTTTTGGTCCCTGTCACGCGTTTTGAACTGTTTATTAACTATAACTGTTGTTTCTTTGCACAAATTTAAAAATCTCTCTTGAATAGTCAAACATTTATTACGAAAATTATAAGCAATATCCAATTCCACAATGCAATTGCCACAAATCACTGATGGTAAATGTTTTTCATACTTTACAACAAATTGAAAACATTCATACATTTTTTCTAAAATTTCCTGTGCATTCTTATCATCAGTAAACAAATTCGTAGTTTGTTTAGCCGTTTGCAGACATACACGGCAAATATGAAACTGAGCTGTGTTTGAAAATGTTTCGGTAGCCATATTACGAAAATAAAATCAAAATGCAGTACTTTCATTTAATTATTCATAAACTGTTACATATACATTATTTTATTAATTTATTGTTGTTATTACCAACAACAACAACTGACGTTTACTTTACGACTTACGTTTGACATTAATCTAACCACAAATGGACCTACAGCAAAACAGAATCAACCCACACAATGACAGTTTTGAGAAAAAGCCTTGATGATTTTCAAACATATTTTATTTCTATACATAGGACATATTATTTTGTGCAAAATTGTAAATAGATTTTATTAAAAATAACCTAAAATTTTACAGTATACAAAAATTTTGACAAAAATGGCTTTTTCTTACAACTGTCATTGTGTGGGTTGATGCAGGCAGATACTGGATGCGACAAGCCGAGGACAGGGCGCGATGCGCTCATTGGGGGAGGCCTATGTCCATCAGTGGACTGAGATAGGCTGATGATTACTATTTTATTTATTAATGAAAAAAATAGGTAATATTAATGTTTATCCAATTCGCAACTAAGTTTAATAAAACAAGATTTTTATTCGATAATAAATCTACACTTATCATACCTGCATCATCTTTTATTTTTTTCAATTGGATGTGATTATTGCGTCAATGCCGTCTAATTGTGAGTTGTAAATAACTACATTAGCCAAACGTAACTTTTGCTCACAAAAGCAATTTGGCTAATGTAGTTATTTACAACTCACAATTAGACGGCATTGACGCAATAAGGTACGCGAACGTTTGCGTAATTTTTCACCATTCCTAATTTATTCGTAGCACCGACCGGCGGGCCAATGCAAATTCATAACTTGGTTCGGGGGCGAACAAAACAAAACGCATACGACATAATCACCGCTACGTACCTGCTTTCGGGCAAATGAAGCGTGAATACTAAAAAAAAATGAAAAAATACGTATTAGATCCGCTTTATCTTCTTACAAGAACGGAACATAATCGCGAAGTCGTAATCAGATAATTTAATCGTACTGCGACTTTGCCAAAATAAGTATTCTAAAATGCTCAAATAATATTATATTAGATACAGCGGAAGTGTCCTAATGATCCTTTTATGATAAGGCTTTCGCTATTTGTATATTTATTTATACTCACAAAGTAATATGATACCTTCATCATACTGCGACATTGTCAAAATACGAGTTTCAAATGCTCAGAAAATATAAAGGATGCAGCGGAAATGTCCTATTATGTTAGTAAAATTAGTAAATTTTTACAGTACTTGTTCATTATTGTATGTGTAATATATTCATAGTACTACGCCATTGTGTTAAGAGGTGGGTAGCAAATACTTAAAAATATTTTATCGTTAATAAACACGACCATGTGCTTAATTTAAAAAGTGACACCCGATATGAAATGTTTGATTATCATTTGTTTTTATCCCGGATTCACTTTATAAAAAGTAAACTGCGGAAGTATCGTAGTAAAGGTTTATCATAATTATTCGTTGTTGCTGTTGATGGTACTTACTTCCTTCTGCAAGGAACTCTGCTGAAGAACATTCGGTGGCCAGCAGCAGCGCGAATGCCACCGCCGGCCACGCGACCCAGCTGTCCGGGCGCCGCATCACCTTGCGGATCGCATGGCACGAGCTTCTGCAAAATGAACAAAAAATCATTTAAAGCTGCTGTAAAACGAACAAAAACCATTTAGAGTTCCTGGAAAACGAACAAATCTTGTTTAGAACCTCGGGAAAACGAAAAAAAATATTGTTTAGAACTGCTGCAAAACGAACAAATATTGTTTAGAACTGCTGCAAAACAAACAAAATCCATTTAAAGGTGCTGTAAAAATTCATTTGGTGAATGGTTGAACAAGTCTATGAACGAAATAGCGGGCTTGTTAAACGATCACAAAACAGATGTACAGGAAAAACTAAAGAAAATATATACGTTACAGATATTTAAAGATGTTCCTTATCTGTAAGTGTACACTGTAAAATTACTTGCAAGATGATGAAACCAAACACCAACTTCAGAATTGACGTGTAAAACGAACGATATTATGAATGAAACAATATGACTTAAAAAAGTATTTACGAACAGATAAATAGTTCAATATGGGAAAGGGCTCACCCGTGAGACATAATACACTGATGAAAATCACGAATACTCAGTCTTTGCCCGCCACTTAGAGGAAATGCAAGCAGGTTAAAATATATAATATGATGTTATATATGGTAATAGGCTCATCGCCCATTCCGTGGGACTTAGACGTAACTGGTGAAACGAGGGGGTGTTCTACACTCCACTGCCTACCTCTTCGGGGATTAGAGGCGTTACGTTATGTTAAGTTTGAGGTTATGTTAAATAGGTCATGGTTAGCAAATTATATATTTGTCATAACAGACCGCTGGCTGGTGCAATAATGCGAAGAATTTAAGCGTTCCCTGTTCGCTATCGTCGGCGCGATCGCTTTATTCTCCGAGTAGTAACACGTTGAACGCCATGACAGACACCATAAGTCCGACAGTATACTTCCACGCAGCCACACCAAAATTTTAAAAATTGTCTAAAAATCGTTGGGGTGTTTTTTCGCTTTCCGTCGGCTGTTTAGAGACTTCGGAAGTGATCAAGGGTATGCGGACATACTATGTCCGATGTGGTCCCCTGAATAAGAGGTATTGACGGTCACAAGTTGTCCGTTACGGCCCATTGGGTTAAACATAGTTTGTAGTCTGGTGTTCATCGTGGTAACGAACTAATGAACATGAATTCGCACGACGATTAAATCTTTCCGTTTTTATCTCGCGTTATTCGCGTTTCCATTGATAAGTACGAATTCTATTCATTGATAAGTCGGCGCAGGGGCCACAAAGAGCATGAAGAGCCCCGGTAATTAGCGTGGGAGCCTCCGGCATTCTCACAAGACGAGAACGACGCCCGCGCCCCGCTAACAGAATAATAAACCGCTAACAAATATAGTATCAAATCTGAACTTTATGAGCTGCTTCAACATTCCATCTGTTATTGCTAGATATAAATACAACTTACTCGTATCATTTAGTAAATGTCGAATGTCAGTATTTTAGTACTCGTATTTCACATCAGTGAACATAGCCCAGTACTGCGGCATTACAAAGGGCACCTACTTGGAATTGGCCGTGGAAGCTATGCAAATTGTGGCAAGGCACGGCGCGGAGTATCGCGGCCTGGTGATGGCGAGACGCGGCGGAGTGACGCCGTTCCTATATATATATATATATATATATATACGCCGCCTTACATACATGTAATTAGGGGCAAGTACCCGTACATGGCTCATACGATTCCGACGTACGTGCTTGTTGTGTGTCGAACGATACGTCACGATGACGCGGCCGACCGCCACGGCGCCCGCCTTGCGGAATGCTATGCTCTATCACTAGATTTTCGAGATATGTCCATGATAATAATGAAATAACCTACAAGCGCATACGTCAACCACACAAATAAACAACTACATAATATTACGCCTGTATTTGCCCGAAGGATTACACAGAAGAGTATAGTACACTCTGTCGATTCACAAGTTATTTTACCCGTCCCACCAAAATATGGAGGGTGAGTCTATTGCCATACATCGTGCACATATCCAGACTCTGTGCTACTAGAAGTGTAAGTTAGAAAGACCTAATAATACTTTGTCATATAGGACAGAATCTCGATTAGCAGTCGTCCTTGCATACAGCCAGCCAACGAGACAAACAAATAAACAACTAAACAAACAATAATACTGCATACTGACCAGGTGCCGTGTGTAATATAGCCCGGTACAAACGTGACACTCAGGTAATTATTAATAATAAATAATTAACATAACCTGTGCCACAAGATCCTTAAGCACAAACAGCGGAGTGGGACGTGCACGGCGTGCCGCGGAGTGAGCGGTGCGTTAACATAATAAAATTAATGTTGAAACGAATTACATGAGTGTGTAACGTATAAAGGAATCGCGTGGATAAGACCAAAACAGGCCTGTCATATTTTTCCGAATTTTTACAAAAAATACGCCGGTGTTTCCCCGAAAAAGTAGGCAGCGTAAACTCGCACATTTCACCAGTTAGGCTACACGTCGGACCATAGGATAGGGGTGAGACTATTCTAGATTATTTTGAATATTAAAATAGAAATAACAGTTATTTGTGCTAATCCGTTTTAGATTCTGTCTTAATGGTATAACAGATAATGTGCCATGATATGAGTGATAATACAGAAGAACTCATCAGCTATCTAGGTACTGTTGGCCCTGCCCGCTACCCAATTTCCCTGGGTGAGGATGTCAAGCTAGAATTGTCAGGAGTTGTACTATCTCGAAAGACAAAACAAACATATTTCGTGGACATTTATTTACATGCAAAATTGTAATTAAGAATTTTAGGGACACAATCGGGCAGTCCTAAGTTTGAGTTCTGGGTAGTACCTCTTTCTTTACAGAACACTATGTACGTATTAATACAGAATATATCGTTTAACGAAGCCTATACATATCAGAGTTCTCCGTAAGTAATAATTCTCTAAGCCTAATTCTACCAATCGACTCTAAGAGCAAATCCTTCTCATTCTAAGAGCAAATCCTTGTTCAAGAGAGAACTATAAAATTATTTTGATGATGGTGGTATTGATGATCAATATTTGCAAGATAAACGGCAACCAACCTGGTGTAAGTTGATTTTCATACTTAGCGTCACGTACTATAAAAATGTCAGAAGATATTTTACTTACAACCATGTATAATTTCCTAAAGTAAGATAAATACTCTTTAAGTACAGATAATTAATACAAGAGATATAAAAGGTTCAACCGTTATTATACAAAGTGCTTACATTAATAATTATGTGTGGAAAAAGGAAACTCAAGCCTCGTTTTTAACTTTAACTTGGCGCGGGGCACTATCATGCCTTCAGAACATATTATATTTCAAAATGTTAAGTAAACCTTACAAATATTATACAAAAAATAAAGTCGGATTAATATATTTTTTTTACTTCATTACTGGCACCAACAGGAATATTATGCAAAGAAAAGGTGTTATAAGGTAACGATTGATATCAAGATATTTTAAATTTACAATACATTACCACGTGGATGGGGCCAACGACGTGGAGTTAGCGTAGTGTGATTCCGGGGAATGCTTGGGATGAGAGAACGGGAAAGAGAGCACGCTTGTAAGTAACGTGTGAACAAGACGGCAACAGCCATAGCGCAGTTGCGGGAAGCGTATCGTTGGCCAAGCAGGTAGGCAAGGGAGGTACCAGTTTCCCGCGCTGCATTCTGTGAGTTGTTTACACGGCACGGTGTGGCCGAGGTTGACGACCGCGCGCCGCACCACGCTGCCATATTTTCGGTAATAAATAATAGAAGAGCGCAACGCAGCACGATCGATCGGACCGCGGCCAGTGCGACGGCGCGCGCTCACCGCCGCTGCCCAAAATATTGCACCCCACACCCCCGCATTTGAATCTGCGCCATACACGCTTCGCCCCACAGTTAAAAGCGTACAACTGAGCACTACCACAGTGACTATACTACCAAAAAACAAACGTTGCAGTTTGCCAAGCCATTGAAAGCGCACGGGGCTAACTACGAACCAACGTTGGAAACTACGATACAGTACGTCCAATCCCTTATCAGTTGAGGACCTCGTGACGCTTTACGATTAGCTATGTGTACGTCGTGGCTGTTTTTATGCCCAGCAGTAAATTTTTGTCAATGAAAGTATGATGTTTCAATGTAAATCTTATAAATTGATGTTGGTTATCGTTTAGGTATTGTAATAAAATATCGTTCTAAAATTCAATTTGAAAGTGTAACGGATACTTCCTCATTAAGTACTTATCATCAATGTTCAATACGCGACAATTGAAGGTCGCACTAACTGCACAAACATCGCCAAGCACAACCTATTGTTTTGATAAGAATTCAAGGTGGTATTGAACCTGTTTTCTTATCAACGAGTAAGCCTTTGAATACATATACAGTTTAAATTTATTTTAAAGTGTATACGATGGCATTACGATGACGAAACAGTACACGAATCTGCCAAAGAAAAACAATTCCGTTTTTAAAATTAAGCGAGTGATAGGGAAAGTGAGAGGTTATGTGATGATAGATTCGTTGACAAGCATGATATCCATGGAGCAATAAGAATGCCATAGTCCGAGTCCCACCGGCGGCCAGCCCTCGTGCACTCGGTCTCGAATCATTGGTTTCTAATCATCCGCTCCACGGCACCAGAGGCGGCACCGCATTCAGCTGTGACGTCACGACAAGCCTAATCATCTGTAGATAGGTACCCCTTACAATAAACAAAGGCAACGACATCGCAACGAAAGTACTGGCCACGACTCGAGCGCGTGTCAGCGCTATTCAAACATATTATAGTATATCAGTCACTGAGTTCACTTTTAAGAACATTAGTTTGAACGGATTTTTTTTATTGTCGCACTAGAAACATTCATTATATAACCGGCCAATAACGCTCGCATAAACACAGCATGCTGAAATTAATGCGTACTATATACGCACATAATCTGAATAGCTCAAGGACATAATATTATTATGACATTATGAGCAATGAGAGAATCGATAATCCAGTAGTTTAAATTAGAGGGTGCCGCTCCGGAAATATGGAGCACGAATTCTTGGTACCTACTTAAGTACTTCTGATTTTAAGTCTACTTTTTCCCTGATTATTTACTTTTTTTATTTAATGAAAGGAACCACGTTTTGACGTTCAGTTATGTTTTTAATGGTGTTAATTTTTTTTATTAATAAAGAAACCTACACGGCTTAGATTTCTCATGGGCATGGGAAGTCTCAACACTACTCATACTGGTTCTGAAACGGATTGATTTAAAGATTTCAAAGATTTCAAAGATTTTTTGAAAGAGGCATGGGAAGTCTCAACACTACTCATACTGGTTCTGAAACGGATTGATGACAACGGTAATAAAATTATATAAATAAATTATCGGAACCGCCATTTAAAATACACATGTGTCAAAAATATATAAAATGATAGGTATTGATATTACAATGCGTAGAGAGCTTAATAAAATTATCTAGTTCCCGAATCCAACGCTAATAAAAGTAGCGCGTGTTATTGTATTCTACTAGTTTACATTTAAATTACAAAATAATAACATTTTGTAGACGATAACCGCGGTAATCTTAAAATATTTTTACAAAATAATAAACAAGTTGTCAAACTAAATATTTAATGAGAAAGCCAAATTTAAATTGTTAATAATTTAATATATTTTAATAATAGGTTTTCAATAAGATATTTTATCGGCAATTCTACTATTGAGAATAAAAAGAAAAAAATTCAAACAGACTTTAAAATCAAAAGAGTTTAACGTTAAACTATGAAACAATGAATTACAGGACAAAAACTTATTTTATAAAGTAATTATAATTATCATTATTTCTAATATAATCCTAAATAGTACACTGTTATAAAGATATATAATTTACTATGTAAAAAGCAAACGTAAACAAAGCTGTATAGTACGAGGTGTGTTTGTGTTGTTATATTTAGTGTTGCATATCCGGAAACCTCTAAAAGAAAAGTAATAGCTAGCCTGTTTACCGACAGACGAGTGCGCTCATTGAAAGAACGCGTAGAGCGTGTAGTAGAGCGTACTGAGCGCGGCGGGCTACGCTCACTGGTGGCTCACAACGTCGGAGCGCCGCTGCAGGGAAGGGCACAGTTGTTTACACCACCGCACCACGTGGTGACCGATTGACACACGCCGTCACGTGGCCTCCTTCACCTGTACCGCTAGACGCTAACGATTCATACGCGACACCGCTCTACTGGATTAGCTCGCTCGTAATCAGATTGAAAACTAATATGAAACGCTACCTGAGCTCGTGGCCTGCCGTGGCCGTCTGCTTCTCGCGAAACACAATTGTTTGTATTGATGACACGATATTTTGTTCAATTGATCACTTCTTCTCCGACAGTATCGACACTGATCACTCGTAGATATATTTCAGTATAATAACAATAACACTATTGTAAACACATCGCGCGTTGGAGAACGGATAACATATAAACAAGTTATCGCGAACGACGCGCGCAAACGACTGGCGGTCGGAGGGAAGTGGCGCGCGCGGGGCCGTGCCGTCGACCCAGTCGAGGAATGCGGCTCGCCCGTTCTCGCATGCTTTTTTTTGGTTGGGCTGGTAGGGCGCAAGGGGACGCAAATGTTCTGATTGCCAACCTTGGCGCCCGGGGCTGCACACGTCAATGCCCCTACCTTTACCAGGATTACTCTTAGCACTCCATTAAAAGACGGAGCTTGGGAACTATCTAATGAAATACTCATCTGGTAGGTACTTTCCTTTACACTTTAGACAATTAAACTTTTATGACATTTATTACATCAGTCGGCAATGTCGGCATTGCTTCTAGCTGCTCAGTGTATATATACGAACTGTACAGATAATATCCAAAAGCTTTTTCAATTGTGAACATTCAGCACAACACAGTACACATTTAACTTGGTTGCGCAGCCTTCTTGTTAAGAAAGTTTAGGATGAAATCATAAATGCAAGAGGTATGAAAAAAAGGTGGGATAACTAATAACGATTCATCTAATGACGTACAAGTCATTTTGCCTCTTTGATATTTATATACGCATAGGATACTAAAAAAAGATTCGTTCTAAAACAAGATGCAGAAATTCTAGATAAGAGTCCATTCAATTATTTTGAACATCAGATTAAATGGCAGTTATACAATCTAATAACTTTAATATTTATATTACGATCTAATACTTCCATAAGTGATTTGAATACTTAATGCTTTCGCTGCAGCAAAAAATAATATCTATGAAATTCTTATGAAAATAAATCAACATCCTACTACCGCCGTTCTCAGCAATACATAAATAAAGGATGGGTCCTGGAAATTATAGCGCAGGGAATACTAAAATACCACACCTGTGATAAAATAGACAAATTAAATAAACTTAGTTACAATTCTATTCCTAAATCAAGTGCCAATGTTAGTGTACTCTGTAGTTACTGACTAAGTGGTACTCACAATGTTATAACGGTAATGAGCGGACATCAAAGTTAATATTATATGAAATGTCCAAAGTATACACACCTTAAAAGCTTGCTTCAGTGTTGTATTATGAATGAAAATGACTAAAAACAGGAAATGTTAGTGAAAGACCTTCTCGGATCTCGGAGATCTGCATTTAGTTTTAAGTAAGAATGAAAAATTTATTAAATACCTATTTATTTAACAAGCTTTTGACATTTTAAAATGCTGACTCCTGGTTTGCAGGTGTCCATGGGCGACGGCAGTCACTTACTATCAGGTGACCCGTTTGCTCGTTTGCCCCCTATTCAAAAAAAAAAAAAACATGCACGAAAATGTAGAAGTCGGAAAATAATGATAAATTTAAATAAAAGGCGAGACTATATCGTTTTTGTTAAGAATCTAGTCAATAACGTTGCCTGTATCAATTATAAGGTTAGCATCAACTTTATAATCAAATGAAGATGTTAATAAAAGAGTATAAAATCTATTGAAGCCAGGTTAGCAGTAAATTTCAATATAATAATAAAAGTTAAGCTTAGAATTAGATATACGGGTCATTAGGTAATCATATAAACTTCATGGCAATTAATATAGGGACAAATAATATACATGTATGTTTTATGGGTATTATGTGCATGCTAAAGGTTTTTAAACTCGTAACTTACACGTGTACACCTATTCGTGATTCCAATATCTGACATTAAAACGGAACGCGGCCATATCTATCTATTTTTGCCTCACCCACTGCATATTTTTAATTGTTAGATTTTTATTCTTCTCTTAAATTCATAAATCTTCTCGACACATACATAATCGAAGCCAAAGAGCTATGTTTTACAAAATACAGTGTTTTGAGATTGTTACTAGAGTACTAGAGAAACATCTGTTGTATATTAAAATACGTGATAGCGCACAACCTGAGAGGCGCTTAAGCCTACTGTAACGTGTAAATATTGCAACATTGAGTACGCTTGTTACGCAGTATGGAATACAACTTATTAAGTCGTGGTAAATTATTCATCATATTGCGTTTATGTATATTGGTTCTTGTTTTTAGGCTCATTCCTAGACAGCGCTTAGTATTACTGTATGAAATTTATATTGGAGAGCGTTAAAGCTGTAGCTTTTAGCAAGTGTAAATAGAACTTAGAATCGCGTTTACATGTGTTTCTCGTTACTCGACTCGTTTAATGAATGATTCAAAGTACAAATGGGTACTTTGAAACTGCAAATTCATTAGCAAGTAACATATTGTCACTACTATTACTATACTATTTCCCATAGGGGTAAATGACTAGTTCCCTCAGACTACGTGTTTGTCAGTCTACGTTTTCTATGTTTTCTATTTTCGTTAATGTCCTCGTACATGCGCAGTTATTAAAAGTCCCCTTGATTTTGCTTTCTTTTAAGAAATTCTTCAGATTTATTAATAGTTTAACATGAGGGACAACATTGAAATTATTTATCATATAATTAGCTACAATTTTAAACAATGTTGCAATCAAATATTATATGGATACCTTTTTGACTTTTTAAATTTTACAACTCGGAATGATGATGTGGGGTTTGGCTTGTTTGGTCAAAGGGACAATTAAAAAAGATCCTAAACATTTCATTTACAAAAAATATGTTCTATTTTTTTTTACAATTACAATAACTATTATTATTCTTTTTCAACAGTTTGTCACAAGATTGAATGGTCGTATTCATAATTCTTCGTTCGAAGAGAATTTTTGGGTTTGTGCGCCGAACCATGCCGTTCGTTGTGGAAATAATGCGTGGGCCAAGCGCAATTGAGAACAATATTAAGGTCGAATGAATCCTCTTCATCAGAATATATTGACTAAATTAAATGTAAGTGATCGAACAATAGAACTTTATTGACCCGTTTATTACAGAAATATTGAGAATGTTTCCATGGTCCGACCAACTCTGATTATTGTGTTTTAGTGCAAAATGTCAACGTAGGTAACGTTACTTATAAGTATAATCAACATCATTAATTCATTTATTGTTAAACTGTCGAACTTAGGGTGCTTATTAAGATAAAAAAAATCATTGACATAGTACCTATACTACGCTGGTCAAGTACGGGCTAATACATTTTACACGCTTTGTAAAACGCTAAAATATATTCGTAAGCTGTGTACATTTCTTCAAATTGCTTTTCTTTGCCATTATGCTGAGCAATATTTAAGGTATTTATATTTCTTCGCGGTGTTATCCTTCACTGATATGGCGAATTTCGCTTAATCTTAAAAATGCATAATATTTTGTACAATCGGAACACACGCAAAGCTTGAAATCAAAATTTGTGGAGTGAGATGCTAAAATTTAAAGTAAAATTTAAATTTTAGGTCGGTAAATTTAAAACTCAGGTCGAGTGCTTGTCGCCACGGGGCCGACGATAGGTTATGTCGGGCTCTAACCGACTAAAAACCTGACGGTGTTCCATCGCGCCACTACGCGGC
>DWFT01000191.1:0-13592 GCA_018246795.1 Microceris patrobas patrobas
ATACATGTAGGTTATTCAGGAATTTTTATCATTGAAACTATAGGTTTATGGTAACTGAAAAAGAAACAAGTTTGAGATTTGATATCTTCCCACAAACAGCTGCTTACATATTCGTCTGATTTCGGAGCAGCTCGTGTCGATCCGTGCGAGCTTCGTACAGTCGTACCATATACATACACGTTACGCGAACGCTCGGCCGAGCTATAAGCACAAGTGACCTGAGCGGGCGCGTGCTCGCGATTGACCGCTCCATCCAAGCACGCACACTATTACACCGTGCATGTACACGTCTAAACATGGCCAAAGACCGGCCGTGCTCGTGAATAGCAAGAACTATACATGGTAGGCGGAGTGGGGGGTGTTAGGTTTTTTATTTCGTTCCGGAATTTCTTGATTAGGTCGCCGCGCTCGAAATCCGCGATAAAAGCTATACAATAACTTAAAAAAACTACAACGGTAAGAGACGTGTTGTTTCCAGGGGGACTCAAGTATTTCAATTTAAAAGATCCTTCAAACAAAAATGCAACTTTACCTCGTATATCAATCACTAAACCATTTGCTTTAACAAGTTTTAGTGTACCATTTCATTTATACATTTACTTGTATCGTCACACGGTGTGTCGAAATTTGAAAAATACATGGTTTTTAACAGAGAAACGATGATGTCGCCATGCTCGTTCGACTATCTCCACAAAAAGCAGTCCGGCGGGGCGGGTCAGTACGCGCGAGTCAGCGGGATAATGGAACCATTGCCGCCGCACCAAAATACTTGTAAAGTTTATACTTAAGTATTTATTCATTTAAATATATCTTTTTATTTATAACATACATACAAAAACTATGTATGTACCTACTTGGACTTAGTGTAATCTAATACATATCAGATCTCAATAACCTTATAAAAGGTATGAGTAGTATTTCTATTGTTTAATAAATATTCTATTATTAATGCTTAGTTCTGTCATATATAAATTTGTAAAGCATATTTCTTATATTTTTATAGCACTAGAGTTTGTGGACGAAACAATAGGCACAAACGTACCCAAACCGTTTGTCCCTGGTGTCGAGAGAGGCTTCATCGACACCTGCCAGAAGGGCTATCTGTCCGGGCACAAGATCTCCGGCGTTAGGTTCCGGTTGCAGGATGGTGCCCACCATATAGTGGATTCCAGCGAGCTGGCGTTTTTCTTGGCCGCTAAGGGCGCTGTCAAAGAGGGTAAGTCCAGATTCTATAGTAAAGGTTTTTAGAAGTTATGATTACTTGAAGATATCCAGTCTACGTTTTGCATATATGTATCTATTTACTTATTTTATTGTACTATATATGAAGAGCTTTCAGTGTTAATCACAGGCTTTGTTTACAGTAATCATATCTGTACCATACCATCTACCTATTGGTCTTTAAACGTATACTTTCACATTAGCATGTCACTACCTCATTTAGAATTTTCCGCATACTTTTGAAAACCTATTAGTAATATTTGGAACTATATTACTGTACTTGTAGTATTCGAAGATGGCGCGTGGCAGATCCTGGAGCCGATAATGTTCGTGGAGGTGACGACGCCGGACGAGTTCCACGGCACGGTGGTGGGGCAGCTCAACAAGCGCGGCGGCATCGTCACGGGCACGGAGGGCGCGGAGGGCTGGGCCACCATCTACGCCGAGGTGCCCTTGAACAACATGTTCGGATACGCCGGCGAGCTTAGGTAACACGTGTGCTGCTCGTGACAGATGTACACAACGTTAATATGGAACATATTCGAAGTTTTTTAAATGAAGCCGTTTTTATATTATTTGACTCTATGTGTACAATGTTGTCCATTCATCATTTATCGCTACCAGTCGAATTGCATTTGATATTGAAAGGGTGTTAAAGTGACTTCGTGAAAGACGATTCTGCTGTTTAAATTACGACAGTATTTTTTTTTGAATTTGTTAAAGTTCACTAACGTTTTATTTATGATCAACAAACGTGTGTGTGAAAACGAACTTTAAATAGAGACATAATTTTCTTAGAACATAGGAGAAATACTTGTATTCCTGTTCCAGATCAATGACACAGGGTAAAGGCGAGTTCAGCATGGAGTACAGCCGATACTCCCCTTGCTTACCAGACGTGCAAGAGCAACTCATACGCAAGTACCAAGAAGAGATGGGACTGGTACCCGACCAGAAGAAGAAAAAGAATTGATCCGCCGTACGATAATTTACTTCTAAATACTTAGGCAATTTATTATAAGTTTATTTTATAAAATAATTTATGCAGTACAATATATTCTAATTCCATTTTTTGTGTTTTATTTAGAAATAGAAATACTTTTATTATTTCTATTTGGTATTTCTTGTAGTTGTAGTATTAATTATTTTTATTAATATTTTGAGGCATCGGATTTTTAGTATTGTAATCAGGTGTGTTTGAATGTTTGTTGAGAAATATAAAAAAGTAAATAGGTGCTAAATAGATTGTAATATATATTTTTTGTTTTCTAATTTATTTAACTCAATGTTAAACGGTTACGGAAACTGCCACAGAACTGAGTGAGTCTAGGCACGTAAGCAAGTAAACTTCATACGACAGACTTAGGTTTCTGTTAAATTTATGTTAAAATATGTACATAATAGAATTGTAAAAATTAAAGTTATACCTATGCGCGAATAAATATTCTAACCTAACGTCACAAACAAATGAATTTAAATTTGAATATAATAGAATATTAAAATAATAACACATTTTGGAAAAAAAGTCGTTTATTCACAAATACAACACAAAATTCTCGAATACGATACAAATCCGTATAACAAACATATCCCACCAGGTACACTTTTAATTGCTTATCTCCATTAAATAAATTATTGATTAATTTATAAATTATTACAATAACATACACCTACATTGCCACCTAAATTAGAGAATTTACGTAATTCTTATTATATGAAGGGTAGTTACGCATTCACTTAAATAATAAAAATAGTAAATCGAACCATTATAATTCCACTGTTGGAATATGGGTCTCCTCTCATATTGAGAGGGTTAAGACCGTCTGCCACGCTGCCCGAGTGCGGGTTGGCAGACTTCACACACCTTAGAATTTTTTTTTAAATTCTAAGGTGTGTAGGTTTCCTCACGATGTTATCCTTCAACGTGAGCAAGTGATATTTAAATTAAAAACGCACTTTTGTAAAGAGGTGCACGCCACGGATTTGTACCCAGCACCCCCAGAGTGAGGGGTTGAATTCACTTATTTTAGTTTTAAATTTACGATAAAATTTATTTAAACTTCTACGTGTAACGTGGATTACATAATGTATGGAACAGATTGACGACATTGTTATTTTAAGCCTTATTCCGTCGTTATCGTTGGATAGAAATACTAGAATATATCTGCAGCCTGATTTTGCTGAATTTAATTTTGCACATGGGATAATATGAAAAAGACAAACCCAAAATTTCCGAAAAAAAATACGTAAGCAATTGAGGACATTAGTTCATTTAAGAAATTGATTTTAGGGAAAACAAGTAAGCAATAATTGTTTCCTTCAATATAATAATAGTTTTAATGATATAATATAATAATAAAATTATGATAAATTTTAATAATCTGTTCCATATTTAAATATCGATTATTACATTAAACATTTAAAATTACAGATACACCTACTCGTAATTTTATTGTAAATCCGTATAATGGTGCTTATGAAGAGTACATTAATTGTGAAGATTTTATTGGTTAATAAATTACTAATTTGTTATTATTAATTTCGGTTACTATTTGTATCGAATATTAAATATATAGATAAGAATATCAAAACACTTCACAAATCGTGACAATATCCGTTACATACAAATTTATGGACATGAAAATACGAACCTATGTATTTGATTTTCTAATGTATACACAAAACAGTATACATACGACGATTACACCTATTGAAAAAGACGGCGAAGTACATTTTTCTACGTTTTAAAAACATTTGAAAACTATTAAAAAATGTCCTATTTTCATTCTGTAAAAGCTTACGTCCATTTTGTCAATATAGGCACTGTAGAATAATTGAAATTCTTGTCACTAGAACCAAAATTTAAATACTATGGCATATGTAAAATATAGTTTTATAAAAGTCGCTCAACATGTATGTAATTGAAGCAATACGGTTTAAAAACTGCACTTTTCGTAAAATTACCTACTATTGTAATTTGTATAAAACTATTGTAATAGTGGAGCGACTGTCTACGGATTTTGGGCACGCTGTGCTGAATAGATAAAGATTGGATCAAACAAACTATACGGAGCCCTCCGGTATTACGTGGCATTTGTGACTCTATTCGAATCTAATTATTACTGGACTATTGTAAAATTTATATCGGTTTGTTTGAATACATGATTAGATAATAAGTAAGTATACTCTACTTATATAAGAAAAACTGTTCCAATTCGCAAGACGAACGTCGAATGTTTTGAGATAAACGAGTGATAAAAAATCTGATATCAATCGCATTATCACTCACAAATCTAAATCCTAATGGTGTTCATGTTGTTGGCACTCATTTCAGTAACCCTTTGTTTTATTAAGACATTCATTACCACAAAATATCTAGAACATAAATAATTATTACAAGATATTGCCTGTTAAATATTTCCTTGGTATTTAAATCGCTAATGCATAATTTAATGTAAGTAATACCAAATCAAGTACTTTATCACAACATACAAAATTACGTCATAATTTTTCGAGAAAAATAATATTAGCTCGTTAACAATATTATTAAGCCAATAAGCATATACCTAATGTACAACTACGAATTTCTAAGAACATTATCCAAAAGCTTTCCAATATTTTCACAACACTTACAATTTAAACTACATTACTCAGTCCCTAAAACACTATAATTTGTGCCAATACAATCAATACTAACCCTAAACTACTTAGAGACAAATCTATTATAATTGAATTAAATCACACACACCCCTTTATCATATTAAAAATACGCGCTAAAATTACATTCCAATATTCTATTTCAAAATGACCATGTGTAAATGTTTATTGACATTACGTTACATTACATAACAAAACAATTAATAGTATTCCTATAAAAACATATTTAAACTACTCCGTCGTAACACTAGCATGGTAAAAAAGTAACATTAAATAATTCGCTAAAATAAGACATTAACATAAATGTGAACAATAATATTAAAAAGATGTACGTACCTACTAAGCCACAGATTTATTGTAGTTTAAACTAAGTGCCTGTCAGAGGCCTATAAACGTAAAAGGATATAATGCAATTGACTTAAAGTTGATTTTACACCTTTATACAAATGATTTTACTCTTTGCCTAGTTTTGTTTTGTTCCCAAACAAATTCTTAACATAATTTCGTACGGGATTTAGTACCTCACTGCGCTCTTCACATGTTTGACTGATGTTACTTTGTTTCGTAATACAGTATTGTATAGAGATGTACAATGATATACGCTTTAAACCGAAGTTTCAGCAGATGTATTATTCCCCCTCGCATCATTCTTTTTACTGCTGTTCCAAGAATCCTTGTGTCTTAAGAGCTCGCTCTGAAAATTATCCGGATGGCAATGTCAACTTAAATTGTCAAAATATTACAAGACACGTTTTATAACTAAAGCATGCTCAGTATAAATATTTGGGAATAATGTTCATGCATTCATTACGACTCTTGTACGTACCGAAGAGAATTTGATTACACAATTGTTACATTTCTATCAAAAATTTATATTACTCGTATATAGTTTAAAAATATTTTACCTACGGTCAAAGCAATTAATTAAGCAAACGAAATAAACATACACCTACCGACAGATCTAGACACAAATTTTATATACAATACCTAAAAAAAATTATCACCAAATGTGGAATAAAAACACCAGTAATTTTCATAATTTTTAGTTATTTCAGTTTGATTGCACGCTGGGGTCAATCAATCACTTCATTTTGTTTTTTACCTATATAAATCATATAAGTTCAGTATCATGAGATAATATCTATACGTATTAGAAAGATTCCAAATCAGAAAGCATCAATCAGTCACTAACGTAGCCGTAATTTATGGCTGATCTCAAATTGTACTTGGAAACTAATGCAGATGTGTTTTAATTTTTACTTTGGAAAATTGTTGTGTCCATCAGGTCACCTGGGGGTTCGTATTATTACTTTTAGAATATTGGGAAAATTAAAAAATTACGAGTACTTTCTCACTATACCAAGACATACTTCATTTTCATAGTTTTACTTTTGTCCATTAATAATTTTTATGTTTTTATTTTACGAATTGTTTTTAATATCCCTTCTTTTTTAAATGTAATGCGTAATTGTGAAAAATTAAAAGAAACGGAGTTTGTATTGTAGAGTATACTCGTTTAGTTAAACCTTTATAATTAGGCTTTTTACATAGACAAAATCATCTTTATGATAATTAAAATTAATTTTAAGCAATTGTTCCATACATTTACCTACATATACAATTTTTTTACATTTGCGTACGTAAAATGTGCCTTATTTAAATTTTGTCATTTTGTACACTGAGAACAATATTACTGAAAGGTGGTAGCGTACTCCATGGCACGAAGCTTTTGTGTGTTGAATGTCAGCTACCGTTTTCCAATAGTCCGGCAGTAATGTTGAGTTTTTAAATGATGAAACAATTTTGCCAAAATTGGTTTTAGTACGTCCGCCCATTATCTAACCATACATTTGATTATTTCATATTTTAATGTCGTCACAACTTCATCGAGTTTAAGTACAGTGGCTACATTTAAGTGATCTAGTGCTAAAGTACGCTTAACTTCATGCACGTTGGTTGGTGGGGTACTGTGCCATGCGCCCATGCGGTGTCCTCATGGCTATAAGACAGGTCAACATGCGCGATTCAGAACTTCGTGTCATTGATGCACACCTTCATTGTTGGATCGTCCTCTTCCACTTCGTCCATGGTGGACAGTCTACGCTCTATTTCGGATTGTGCAGATTTTGATATTAATTTTATATGTTTGATGCTGAAAGGAAAAATATTTTTGATAATTCTGTTTCTTGCTGGTGGTCTTATACAGCTATATTTGCCTATATTGTTAGAAAATTTAGATTGTCATAATTTGTAGTGAATTCATACTTACTTTTTCTTGCTACTTTTCGTCTTAGGATCCTTTGATTCACCTCGACTTAAGACGGTATTACTATTATTTACTTGCTTCCAAATTCCAGTTTTGTTAACCTCCTCGGAGATGTTTATAGATGTTAACGGAATGTTCATAATATTACCATTGATTAATGGAATTTGTAAGTTTTCTTGATATGCCGGTGGGTTGTTTTTGTTGTTCACATCCTAGAATGGAATAGCTTAAGAATTGTTCTTAACAAGCAAATATATATACGCCTATAATTATAATTTATTTATACAGTGCAAATGTACTACGTGAATGTGATGTGATCTTATGTACAATTTTACATCTACTTACATTTGTTCTTTAAAAATTTTAGCACTAAAACATCACAGCACAAGGATAACAATGAATGGCAAAATAAAATACGCTTAAACATCAACAAAATACTGAGTTTATTACCAGATCAACAATACACGAATAACAAAAACAGTGACTAAAAGTTTATGTGGCAGGATGACAAGGAACGAAAATATGGTTTGCCGGAAATGATGTCTGATCAGTTCCAACCGCAAAGACGTGATAGTTTCGCATGCCATCCCACCTCAGCATCGCCCAGTTCCCGAAGTTCGTCCTGATTACGCTTTGTTATTTCTGGCATTACATCATCCAATATCTTCATCTCCCTTCTAGTGAAGAATAAATCCAAAGCTTTTCTGATCCCGATCATCACTACCAACATCAATGGGAACAAAATTGATGTCATCGAGAAAGATTTGATAACCCACAAACAGACTAAGCAAGCCAATTGAATGGCTGTAAACAAGTGGACGCGGCGTATTGGAACCTTTGAACAAAAATAAAAGAAATTAAAATTGGTAATAAACAATTAATCTCAATTACTCAAATACACAGATATAGTCTCACCTGTCTGAGGAACATATGATCGGGCTGATACTTTTGTGGCATAAACATGATTAGTATTCTATCAAAAAACTGAAGCCCCTTTAGCGATGCCACTCCCATATAAAGAAATACTCCAAATAATACCGGCATTGGTATATGTCTCAAAACTGGAGTTAAAACTACAGAGCAGCCTATAGTTAAAAATATAAGGATATGTGTAACTCGTTGTTCTCTCACTCCCAGGAATTGGGGCTTTTCGCCAGGTGCAGCGCATTCAGACTCTACTTTCAAAGAGTTTACATGGTTAATACTCAACACCGTAGCTGCTACAAACCATGGTAACCCCATAATCGAGCAGATTTGAATCAGGACTGCTAATACAAATAGATCTAAGTGATAGCCACATCCTTTCTTCAGTTTATTCTCTTTCCGGTTCACGATGACAGCTGTAATTTGCTGATCCATAAATATCAGTATTGTCCCCAGTAAAGCTGGTAATACAGCTACTAGAGCCGAATAGAACGGGTTCCCATTGAACGGAGTTATGATCCAATTTCTTGATGGTAAAGTGGGCTTGAACTCAGATGGCACTTCTAGCTTAGGGGTTTTGACCCCAACCTTATAATCCAAGAAAGACATCGATAAGATGGCTATTATAACGGAGAAGTCACTTATAATTGACCTAACCTAAAAACATTATTAATATAAGTGTACGGATAACATAAAACTGTAACTAAATATTCTACTTTATTTTAGGAACAAACTTTATTTTTTGAGGCTTCAATACTTTTTTTAGAAATACGAATAATATCATTTGACTTCACATTTAAATTGGTTACTGAGTATAAAAATTAACTTACCTTTGACGGGAAGAATAAAGAATTTTTAAAGTCTTTTAAAATGATTGAAATAGTAAATGTACCCAAGAAAAGAATAATAGACATTAAAAATACATCAGGGACGTATACTTTTGTGTCACAAGCAGGGCCTGATAGAGTTCCATTTAATAACTGAAAAGGCAGTTAGATGATAAGGTTAGAAATTTAATTAGAATAATGTAATTTTCCATTATTTACACATTTAGAAGTAACAATTAAAAGGTAATTAGTGAATCACCTGACATGAGGTTCTGTCCACAGACGTCCAGTTAAACTGCTCCGGAAGTCTGGAGTAATTGCTTGGCAAACAATAACAATCGTAATTGAGAAATTCATCAGACCGTGTCTTTAGAGGATATTTCTTGCCGATAGATATTACATTTTCCACTGCCTAGAAAGTTAAAACTAATGTATCTAATAGTTTCCTAGATGTAATTAAGTTTTTTCTCATACAGTCATTAAATACCTTGTATATGAAAATAAAGGCTATCAAAGTCGCAAAGTTCTCCTCGGTAAATCTCGTGATATAGCACACTAAAGCGCTGGCGTCAATCGCTACCAATATTACTAATATTATGGTTGTCCAAGTTCCTATACAGAATCTGAAAGACATGTAATCCCAACCGATTTGTTTACAAAATTCGAATACTATTGTTTCAAAAACCAAAACTGGGCCGGTTGAGCCTAAAATTGTCAAAGGTTGCCCTGAAAAAAATCCATATCCCATTCCACATACAAATCCTGATACCAACGACTCCATCGCTGCCATATTTTTTCCTGTTGCTTCTCCTAATAAGCCTCCAAAAGTGATTATGGGTGATAGACAGGCGAAATATAGAAATATCCACGATGCGATGCATTGTAACGCTAACGCATCTTTAAAGTCAGACCAGTACCAAGGCTTTTTTCTTTTCAAATCATTTATTAATCCGCCAAACATTTTCCCGCTTCTGGCTAATCCCGACTCTTCCCTTTGTCTTTGTTCTTCTTCTTCCTCGTCTGGCTCTTCTTTAGGATTATTGTCATTAGGACGTTTTCTGGGATCTTGAGAAGGAATGGCAGCTGGAGGTTCTATGCGTATTGCAGGGTCCCATTCACCTGGTGGTAATACAGTAACAGCATCAAGGAATTCGTCAATACCTGCTAGTAGATGATCTCTTTTTTTAGCTCTATAAGCAACCTCGTGGAATATTTCATCAGACATCAGTGTAGCCATTGCACGTCCAATTTCGTGGAAACTTGAATTGCTGTTAGGAGGTCCCAATAATACAAACATAAACCGGGTTGGTACTGGTACTTCAGTCAAATCTCCCATTATGGTACCAGTTTTCAGTCGGACAAAAGCGGATAAGGTCTTCTCTAAGAAATCGACTTCACCGACTAATATGTTTGAAGCTTCGGCTCCGGGTGGTATTTTGCGCATGAAGTGGGTGTTACATTTATGATTAATATCTCCATTCATATGGAGGTCTCCAGAACTATGGTTCCGATTAATAGACACGTTGCTTGGACTCTTTATCATGCCTTCATCTTGAACAGCGCCTGAAATCGTGTTAAAATTTCTCTTTCAATATTTTTTCAAATGTCAACCATTAGCTAAATAATTATAGTCGTAAATAAATTATGAATAAATAATACGAATTAGAAAAAAACTATCTGAAAATTTAAAACTGTTGCTTAAAATTAAATAAAGTTCGTTAGCGAGCTAATTACTTTTGAATGCTTGTTTAATACGATATATGTATTTACATTCAGTGATTTTAGTAAGCATGAGCGATAGCGAATCAACAATATAAATAAAATAAAAACAGATAAAACAACACCAGCATTTAGCTTCAAAGTAATGAAATACAGTGGTTTATTTTGAATTAGGTAATGAAGGTATTTAAAATAAAGTTGTTGAATAAACAGTAATAAATAAAGTATTAATAAAAAAATAACATCGAAGAATACATGTTAAGGATAAGCGGTTACCCGCGCTAGGGATGCCTAGGAAACGACCGAAATCTCCTTTGTGGGTATGCCCGCTTGTTGTACCGCCTTCCTCCACTGTAATATAATGCCAATTTTTCACTAAGGATATAAATTTAGTCAACCGTTATAACATAGTTACAGTCCACATCCAGCAACACATTGGTTAAAACACATCGCGCAAATGTACGGGTTAGTCAATTAGCTTATGTCGTAGTGCTTGCGTGTTTTGTGAGGTCAAGGAGCGTGAATGGTTTGTGCACGCATTTTACCAGTTCCCGCTATCTGACCTGGAACAGCTAGGTAAGGGCCCCTGGAATCTGCTGCTGGAAGAAGAGCCATGTGTGGTGATGATGAGGATTCCCGATAACTCCTCGATACAGAGCATCGAGAGACACCTTCCTGGTTATCTGATAGGATAACGCCATAATATGCATATAATTGGTCATAATCTCATTTGATGGTAGATTTAATTTACGTCGATGTTTTTTGTTTCTACTACAGGCATGATTTTAACTTACTTTTACAAGACGAATGATTCTTTCCGATATCAGCTAATGATCTGATGAGAGGCAGCCTCGACATATTATTGTGATTGCGTTTTTCGTATTGATGTCTATGTCTTCTTAACAATGCATCTTTAACCTTTTCTCTGGAATCATATGCTAGAGCACCTTCGACAACCATATGATCCAAAACACTTTCGGCAACTTGTTCTAACGAATGAGCTTCCATGTCAAAAATGACTGATCCATTGAGAATCAGACTTCGCAGTTCAAATAGTGAATGAAGAGATAACGTAGCAACATGTGGTTTGGACCATCTATTGCCACCCTCTTCAACGTCTTCCTCGAATTTGATCCAACGAGCTGTCTCTTTCCACTCAAGTTCGTCTCCATCTTTGACAAGCTCTTCCATTTCAGAAAATAAAGGATGCGATTCAAGTGTCGCATCGTCAATGTCTTCACCGAGTATAAACTGAACTCTCTGAGCTGGTGGGGTAACTGAAATATGAAACCGTATTATTGATATGGTGGAAAAAGACAAATAATTAGACATGTAAAATAAATAAATCGTTAAATGAATAAGAAGGCGTCTAAGAAAATATTTGTAGCCAAAACATGCATAGAATTTTTGTATAGTGGCATCGGAAGGGCTTGTTGAGAAGACTGAAGATTGAAATGTCCATGCTGATCTGGTGACGATGGTGGATGCGATGGTATTATAGAAAAAACATAACAAAACCTAAAAACGAAATGGGTCTCGGTCTTTGGTCTTACGTGTTTCTCCGTCATCCGTCACGCTTAATCTTCGAACTCGAGCCATTATCGCTGGGCCTATGGATTGGAACAAGTTGCAATTTTTCTATTTCAAACCACAAGTATAGGAAACTATTTCATATGGAAATCATCTGAACTTGTCTTCGCCTACGCATTTTCATAACTTCCGAGCGCAAAATGTTCATCATTTTGCCTTTCAAAGCAAATTTATTGAAGGTCAAGGCATCTTGTTAAGTATATATGTTCGTGTCTTGTTCTCGGCTTATGTATTAAAGACTAACGAAGGCTTTTATATCCAACGAAGGTTATTTTATCCTATTTGTAGTCCAATAAACATTGCTTGTTCAGCGAGAGAAATAAGAGCCGATCTGACAGTGTTCCTTCTATTATATCTTGTATTTATTAGATATTCAAATTAAATAAAGTTTTTGCATTTACTCCAACACACACGGGCAAATGATTTGACAAAAGACTTAAGTCCTAGATACCTATAAATAATTTATGCCTTCTACTTAACTACACCTCTAGTTAAGTAAAGCGATTTAGATATACTCGTAATTATACTACTGCAGTATATATATACATATATTGCATATTGGAACACTCCATAGTTAAACTAGTCAGCATATTTCCGTGATAATACAAAAGGGATTGAAATTTTAATTAATTATGAACACAAGGACATGATAAATATAGTTAAGAGATCAGAATTTAAGTAATATTTCTCTCAGACAGCTATTTAGCTGTTATTTAGGCAGCAGTTGCTTCTCAGTGTTTTGTTCCTACCTTCTTTAAACTAGACCCAAGATAGTGCATCGGATATTCTCGGCACATGGTGTTGTATGGGGTATTAAAAAAGGTGTTCATTGTCTCACCCGGTCGTTCCGCTTCCTTTTCCCCATTACGGTGATGGTGTTTGTGCTTCCGGTGTGAGTGGCGTCTTGCGGGCACGTGCACGCCCACAAACACGGTGTGAGCTCGGTGACCTGCGGCAATTGCAAACATCGATTAGTTTAGTAAAGTTAACCTCAGAAGTCTCAGAAATCCAGTTGCATATATGGAGAGAATGATGTAGAACAAGCACGGTTGGTTTATTAGGATAGACATTTGGCACTCGGTGCTTTCTAACTATCCTGTAAGGGACCTCGCGGGAGGATACATTTGAACTTAGCCTCTTTTCCAGTCACAGTTAGATATCTTTGTTCACATTGTTGGTTTAAATTAGTTTACATTTATCTGTGTGTATGTTTGATTTAAATACTGAATGGTTATAATAAGGTTACAGTATATTTGCGATTAATTTGTTTATAAGTTATACTAATCCTATTGAAAGTAAATTAACTTTGAAAGTATTGAGAAATTTGACACTCGATGATTTCTACATATGCCGTAAGAGATCCAGCTCAATGATATACTACCATCAGT
>DWFT01000192.1:0-13580 GCA_018246795.1 Microceris patrobas patrobas
CTTATGTCCCATGGAATAGGTGGTGAGCCTATTGCCATAGACCAGGCACAGATTCAGACTCCAAATCATTACTAGAAATTCTAAATTAGAAAAATCCAACAGTACCCGACCCGGAATTTGAACCCAGGACATCCCGGCAATCGCGCTTGCAACCACTCGACCATTGACGCTGTCTGTAATATTAAATTACAGATTGCTAGTAAATGTAAATGAATTGAAATGAAATCCATTACATTAATTATTTTGTTATTTTATTATTATATATTCACGCCAGTTCTATTATAGGGTAGAAAGAGCACCGTGGGCCCAATATGCCTATACATTTGTCACCCTCGTCGCACAAGTACGGCTATAACACCATCACGTATAAAACTCACGTATAATACAACATTTTTACTTACTCTTGTCAGAAATTCTAGATCCACAGATCCTACATTTATCTCTAGGTGGCAGTGGCTTGCATTCCTTGGATTTTCTGCGGTCCGCACGATTTCGTTTATAATGTTCATTGTTCGGGAAGTGTTTAAAAATATAATTGTCTGTCTTATTCATTTGAGAGGGATATATCGATTTATTCTGCTAAATAATATACGTAACTCGTTAATAAATAAAATGCGATTTATTTTAATCATTGTCATTATCAAATAAATAAGTAAAATGACTGACATACCGTTCTTGAGTAACTCTTGTATCTATTCTGAATGAAGCTATTCATTTCGGTACCATTTTTCGACGGACTCTGAAAATAAATATACGTAACGTTAATAAATAAAATACTATTTATTTTATCATCATCACGATCATTATCATCAACGTACCGTTCCAATATAGGGCAAGAGACTATTCTCAAAAAGTTCATCCATTTTAGTACCATTTTCCGATGGGCTCTGAAAAAAAGAACGTAACCCATTAATAATATACCTACCATTTAACGTCATTATCAAAGCGTTCGACATTCCACTATTAGATACTGGTCCTCGCAAAAGTTTTAGATAAGAATTCACCAAATAGGGGGTGGCAGATCTTCAACCTTGGAAACATTGTATGAAATTCACAGGATATATCCATTACCGCGAAAAAATCACCGCGTCATTTAGTGTTTACAGTAAATTACGTTTAATTATAAAACTCCACGGTGGAGACTGAAGTAATAATAAACGTAACTCCTCGTCTATAATCCCCGAAAGAGTTGGCAGAGGAGTGCAGTACACTCCTACGTTTCCTACGCAAAATCCAAAAGTACCTGACTCGATTCGACGATTCGATTCGACGAGGATTCGAACCCAGGACCTCCCGATCGGTAGTCAAGCTTGCAACCACTCGTCCAACAAAGCAGTCAGGATTAATAATAATAATTTTAAATTTAATAACGAGGTTCACATACTGAGCCAAAACAATTTATGAAATAGAATGTCATGAGAATAATATGGTGCTTCGTGCTCTATATCCAGCCCTTAAGGGACCTGGCCTGAAGATATACCTAATAATAGTAATATTATTATATGGTTTCTTTACAACTTAAAAATCTATATTGTTAGTATTAGTCTCTTCCTCAAAACACATTTTACCACAGATAAAATATGATACATAAAGTATATTAACACCTAAAATCGAAAGTATTATATATGCATGTGTGCGTGATTTATGTTTAAACAAAATGCGAAAAAAAACACATAATATGAATAGCAAAGCATACAATATATCCTCTCAATATGAGACGAGACCCATATTCCAACAGTGGAATTATAATGAGTCGATAATATCTAAGCATACTATATAGTTAGTAATAATATATTTAATCATGAGTGGTGTCATGACTCAGCATTGTTTAATTATAAAATCAAATTCAAGGGGAAATAAATAAAAATCGATTATTAATGAATTTGCAAAATATGACTAATTTTCAACAATGTTTGCAGGCTACAGAGGGCAGGTTGTTACTGATAGATAATAATCGACCCATTATAATTCCACTGTTGGAATATAGGTCTTCTCTCATATTGTGAGGGTTAAGGCCATAGTCTGCCACGCTGGCCAAGTGCGGGTTGGCAGACTTAACACAACTCAATTTTTTTTTTTTTATAAATTCTAAGGTGCGTAGGTTTCCTCACAATGTTTTCCTTCATCGTTAGCAGGTAATATATAAACTTAAAACGCACTTTTGTATAGAGGTGCGCGTCATGGATTTGAATCCGGCATTCCCGGAGTGAGGGGCTGAGTTCTAAACCACTGGGCTGTTATTGCCGTATTACTGATAGCGTTTATTTAAAAACAGCAGAGATTCATTTGGTTGTAATTAATTTTTTGGTTGGAAGCGAGTCATTTAAAGTTATTTGTATGTACCAAAAAAGCTTAAAGCACTAAAAGGGTATTAAAAACACTCTAGTCCTCTTTAATAATGACTCTTTTGTCGAGAAGTTGCAAAGCACGACTACTAATAGAGAAGTCGCGGGTTCTAATTCCGGGCCTATTCCTTCATGGGACTTAAACTTCACTGGTGAAACGTAGGAATATGCTACACTCCACTGTCTACACCTTTGAGGATTACAGGCGTGAAGTTACGTTTCATTAATTTTAGTATTATGATTTAGGATTTTCAAGTCATCATATTGTGGCAAATCTCGTTTAAAACGAACTATATCTGAATAATCATATACTGACACACACACACACACACTATACACACACAATAAATATATCATAGCACAGGATCTACCTAGGTTGGGATCAAATGCTCGTGTGGGGAAGTATCCCACTCGGATATTTAATTTCATTTATGGATATATTTATTTACACATGCAATCAAATAAATGCAATGTGATTAAAATGCCTTCCCTACCTATCACTCCCTATAGAGCACGAAGGTTTTGGAACATCCAGGGAGTGATATATACGAGTACGTAGATTAAATGCCTACTCATATCACAAAGGCTGATGTGATGATGATGATAAAATCTTTTAAAATCACCATTAAAAATATTTTTTTACGTAAAATTATCGGTATTAAAATTGTATTATCGGCTTTAATTATCTGTTTACAAACATCATGGTCGACACACTCAGATAAGCTAAGATTGCGACACTGAGTTTAATACTACGTGTTACACTTTCTTCGGAGTTCTTTAATACCAGCAACGACGTAGTGAGTTGTTTAACGGAGCAACGTAGTCTACCACGGACCTTTAGTATAGATGGATGGAGACGCGAGTAATTGGTTATTACGTCTAATAGATATTAAAACAGACTTTTTTTATTATTATTACAACATCAAACCAGGTCTTGAAAGAGTAGGCAGCGTAAACCGAGTGCCAAATGTAGACCCTTACAGACCTGACGTGGTTCTTGTATATTCATTCTTTCTTTTCATATAAATATTTATGTTAATGTCAAATTATACATTATGAACATACCCTCACCGGCGCCACGTATGCATTTAACATAATCCTCCCGTTTGTAATATTCCGAATTATTATAACTGAGCCTAAATACATTGATATCAGAACTGTAAGAAACGTGTACAGATTATTAATAATTTTCAACTTTTTTTCGATTTATATTAACTTTTCTAATCTTAAGATAACTTCTTGTGAATTATTCTATGGTAAATCGATATTATTGTAAATTGAAGAAAAAAAAGTTAGATGAATTTTAATACTTTATTGTAAATTATTGTGCTTAATAAAATGTAATTAAAAAAATTAAATTGAAAATTTTTTTACAATTTTTTTTAGGAGTAGGTAATTAAACTATGAAAATAATTTTAAATTCAGTTTTCTAATGGAAGACTTTCAGTGAAAGGAAAACAAGAAGATTATAATATATGTGCAAAGGTTTTTATAAATAGGTACTCACTGATTACACCGATCACTACTACGCAACATGATGCGATTCCAACTTTTTTCAAAATACCAAATAGCAGGTCTTTATTTCTATACCACATGTCATCGAACCTTTTAGTACTAACTTCTACAATAAACTGCACACATAATATTCACTGACCTTTACATGAGGACAATTTAAATAATTATAATATTATACCACTAACCAATTAAACGGCGGTCTATTCCGCGGCCGGTCACACAACACAAATACCTATATTTACAATCTATTTAATAGGTGATAATACATTTTCAAATATGTGACAATTACACGCCTGTATTAAACCGAAGGGGTAGGTAGGAGTGCTGTACTGCTGCGTTTCTCTATTCTCGAAATTGTTCTCAAAACAGTTATAACTTATGGGGTTTTAAATGGTATATAGTTTCTTAAAAATATCCACCTAAGTACTCTCGGTGGAATAGGATATTCAATGCTTTACTAAATGTTTTACACGATATTGATTTACATATGTAAGTAACACATGACGAGATCAAATACAATAAATTTTACTGTAACACGACTAAAAAAGTAACAACTTGTAAGTAGAATAACTAAAAAACTAATAACTTTAGAATAACTATGAAACTTTTGACTTGTAAGTAGAATAACCCCATTAAAATCAATTGTCAACGTCACAGGCTGCCACCACATACTCCACACATATCACAATTGTTGCGTAAATCCATAAAAGGACAATAAATAATTTATCTAATGATAATTATATGCAAACCACGGGGAAAATTAACACATTAACCGCTTCCAAAATTGTATTTGATTTAACACAAATTTGCTTAATAGTTATAGGGATATAAACACCTTGATTTAAATAATATCCGCCTAAAAATCTCCGCCTAAATTCAAGTGATCTCAAACTAAAAACTCCTATGTTGGAGTAATGAGACAACACATAAACTTCGTACCTATCTAAATACTTATACAGACAAAATGTACACAGAAATACAGACCAAACGCAAAACATAACACACAAAAGTTGTTCCCGGCTGGGAATCACTAAATACTGTACCTTTGTCAAAAAATCATGTTGATTAAAATGGGCGTAAGGGCACGCCTGTTCTTCCTGAAGTGGGGTGGCAGAGGAATGTAGTCCTCCCACGTTTCACCAGTCCTGTTAATTGTCCGATGGAACAGGAGATGAGCTTATTGCAATAAACTGCGCACAAATTCAAACTCCGTGGCAGGCACTACTGGGAATTTCAAGAGAGAGTAATTTCGCCCACTTCGGGGAACTCAAAATTTCTCAATCAGCAGTCGCCTTCGACCACTAGACCAATGAGACTGTCAGTCAGTTTATTAATCGGTACACGATTTTATACTGAAAGCGTAATGTAGTTATTGGAATCTTCTGTTATCATCTTAGAATTGGTCGAAGATGTAATCATCAAAACAGCTATTTCATTCACGTATTACTTTCTGGTTCCACGGTTCCTGGTTCTTCAGGACGCATCACCGCTTGCACATCAGGTTGGACTTTCTCGACCCACTTTTCAACAACTGATAGCTTTACACGTTACTTACAGCTATTATCCTCAATAACAGGTGACACAATTTTTAAATTTAGTCAAAAAACACATATGTAGGTACATGTATGTATACCTGTATCACCGCTTAATGTAATTAATCAATTATTTCATTAATTAGCCAGCTAAATTGTTTTGATACTGTTACAAGGAAATTGATGAAATATAGGTAATGTGCATATATTGAATTTAACAAAATTGGTTATTAAAATAAACAAGTAGAGCGAATAACGCAAAATTATGTACAGACTGATTTGTAAAACGTTTGCATATTATAGGTAAAATTATATTTCATTTCGCCTATTATATTTCATGTGTAAATTATAAATTAGGGTAAATAGGAAAGAAAAGTCTCTTTTTAGACGCCTTTTACGAAAATCAAGATCTACTTATACGAGTTTATATTTATACGAGTTTATATTACACTTACCTGCATTCTGTTTCCAAGCTACATAGACAATTTTACTATTAAATGTTTCCTTCCTCATGAGCTCTGGCCGTTTGCAGCGAGGTCGCGGCGGAATCTCCGCCGAAACTAGTCGGGCCACCCCGAAACTGCACGCGAGTTAAGCCGGTACATATATAATCATGTCTACAGAGACAAGTTAGAAACACCTAATAATACTTCGCCCGAACTGAGGATCCAACCCTAGATCTCTTCCTCAGCTGTTGGACGTGCAACCACTAGATGAACGAAGCAGTCAAAATACGAATATGAAACTTAAAAACAATAAAAGACAAGACGTCAAATAAGACAATGCACCACACTCAAATTTGCTTAAGAATTCTCTATTTAATTATCTTCTATCACATATGTTACCTGAAACTCTAGCACGGTTAGTCCTCTAATAGCTATGATTTAACCAAATAAACACAGACGCCTAAAATTGTCCGATTCTCGATTATGTTTATGTAAAAATAGTAGAGAAATAAAAGGTAGGCCAATTTAAAGTATATCCAGTATATACTAACAGCTAATATTCATCAACTCAGTTTTTTATCAGTATTTGAAAATACTATCACCCTAAAACATATAAGTAGTGAGGGAACGAAGAAGGGATATTAATAATAATAATTAAATTGCTTAAAAAAAATTAAGAGAATAAAAGTACATACAGAGAAAAAAAAACATGAAAAAGGTAAATAATTTGAAATAATATACAGCAACAAGCAAGTTAGTTTTTACATGTAGATAGAAGATTGTGATATCATGCAGTCTGATTTTCAGTCGCTCTCGTTTTCCTGGTCTGTTAGACAGGAGTTGAATCTAATATGTTCACTAGAATCTATATCTTATCTATCACATTTTGGTCTATAAATACTTAATGTAGGTAGCTATAATAGCCATGGAAAGTATCTCCATAAACACATAAAACTGAGTTCTCGATAACACCAGCAAATTATATTTTCCTGCACTTATTATTATGTTTTCCTATATGATGCGCAGTTTTGTATATTAATATTATATACATATTAGTAAAATTATATTGAATGAACGTATTGTAAACATCTCTTGCTGTGTCGTAAATAATTGTAAATAAGACATTAAAAGCTAAGTTTATTCTGTGAACAATTGCGATCTGAAATAACTACAATACGGTTTCCTGTTTTTGTTTTGTTATTTGTTGTTCCTAGATATACCTACACCCCGTTGTTTGTGATATTCACAAGCTGGTTATGTAGAGTTGAGTCCAAAAGGCCTTCTTATTATATATAACGAAACGTAACATCTTGCCTGTAATCCCCAAAGAAGGTAGGCAGGTGTAGTACATTGCCACGTTTCGCTAGTTACGCTATACGTCCCATCATGGAATATGTGGTGCGCGTATTTCCATACACCGTGGACGGAATACGTGATGATAAGGTATAAGTTGATAATTAAAACTTCAAAAATGTCGCAACTCAAGCAGCTCGGTTTAATAATGAAGTAGTAATGCCAAAAATCAAAATGGCCTCATGACTAGAGCGCAGCCAAGGCGCCTGCCTATATGTAATAGTGATCTTGCACAAGGACAATAATTTTTAAAGATTAATTAGGCTATGGTCAGTAAACCTTACAATATGCTAAACGATATCTTAAAGTTAAATTATCTTCTTGAACATGCCCCCAGCCGTTGAAAGCTTGTCTTTCAACCAGATTCTTCAAGTAGAGGGCAAATTTTTGTAAAGGCACGTCGTATAACTCCAGATACAGTTTTTATATCTGCCACTCTGCTTATCCCATCCGTACCGGGATGTAAATACACCACGCGCCCTAACTTCCACTTCAACGGAGGCAGGTTATCCTCCTTGATGAGCACTAGGGAATTGAGCTTCAAAACGTCTTTGCACGCGCGCCATTTGACTCGCTGTTGAAGCTCGCTGATATATTCCTTGCTCCATCTTGCCCAAAAGTGCTGCCGAAGCTTCTCAATCCGTTGGTGACGTAACAAATAACCAGCAGAGTCTTGGTAGTCCTTGACTGGAAGTGAGGTAAAAGGTCTTCCTATTAAAAAATGGCCAGGTGTAAGTGGTGTCAAATCTTCAGGGTCCGATGATAGTTGAGTAAGAGGCCTTGAGTTCAGAATGGCTTCAATCTGAATCAACGTAGTGTTAAGTTCCTCATATGTGAGATTACAATTACCCAACACACGGAGTAAATGGTGTTTGGTTGACTTGACACCCGCCTCCCAAAGACCACCAAAATGCGGAGCATAGGCAGGTATAAAATGAAAGTAAACGCCTTCGTTTGCTAAATTCTCAGATAAAGTACTGCAACTTTGTTTTAAAAATTTTGTAATTTCATGATAGGCTCCGATAAATGTTGTTCCGTTGTCTGAATAAATATTTAAAGGTTTTCCCCTACGAGACATGAACCTACGTAAAGCTTGTAAAAAACAATGACTTGTGAGGTCACCTACCAATTCCAAATGAATTGCCTTTGTCGTAAAACAAACAAAGAGCGCGATGTACACCTTCACCAATCTACATCCACGACCCTGACGACTAGCGGAACTGATAGGACCCGCGTAATCAATGCCTACGTTCTGAAATGGGAAGGCAGCTGGTGACAATCTGTCAGATGGTAAGTTACCCATTTGGGGGAGAACTATTTGTCCTCTCATACGTCGACATCGTACGCAGTTGCGGTAAGCGGCTTTTGCTAAATTGCGACCACCTATAGGCCAGTAGGACTCTCGTATTGTAGCCAACAACAATTGCGGCCCAGCATGCATTAATTTTACATGTTCATGACGAAATAAAAGTTTGGTAAAATGATGAGCGGACTGTATTAATATGGGATGTTTTTTCCCATAAGAGAGGTCTGAATTAGATAATCGGCCTCCTACACGCATTATATTGTCTCCGTCGAGAAAAGGATTAAATTTTAAAAGTGAACATTTATTAGGTAAACTACGTTTTTGCAACAATAAATTGTATTCAGGGAAGGACTCCCTCTGCGTCTGAATAATAATAAATTTTAAGGAATTCTGCAACTCATCAGTATTTAAATAACTAGAAGATATGCGTTGCTTTTTACAATGACAAACAAAACGAAACACATATGCTACAGTTCGTTGAAGCCTCAACAGATTTGAAAAACGTTGAAAATCAATTAGGACATCTTTATTGCATGTTGTATCACTGACAGCAACATGAAGAGAAACATTTGTTTTTATTTCTGGTAGCGATGACGGCTGTTGCGGTAAAGATGGCCAGGATTGGCTGTCTTCTTGTAAAAACGCTGGACCGAACCACCACAGGTCTAATGACTTCATGGCACCAACATCAACGCCGCGCGATATCAAATCTGCCGGGTTCAGATGGGTGGGTACATGTCTCCACGTAGCAGTATTGGTTGTTTCTACAATTTCTGCGACACGATTGCGCACAAACGTATTTAACCTGTTAGGCAGAATTTTCAACCAACCAAGCACTACCATGGAGTCAGTCCAGAAGGTGACACAGGATACTGAAGTTCGTATCGAGCTGACAACCTTTTCATACAGTCGCGCTCCAACCAAGGCAGCGCACAACTCAAGTCGTGGTATTGTTACAGGCTTGATTGGTGCAACACGACCTTTGCCTACAAGCAACCGTACTTGAACATCACCTTGGTCATTGACGCTGCGAATATAAATACAAGCACCATATGCGTGTTCTGAAGCGTCAGTAAATACATGTAGCTCCACAAAGTTGTATGAGTCACAAGCAACATGACGAGGAATGTGAAGACTATTAAGACCGGGAAGAGAATTGATTAGATCAGACCAGGTTTTGAAGATGTGATCAGGCAGCTGATCGTCCCATGACAGCTTTTCCAACCATAACTTTTGCATTAGGAGTTTCATGCGAATGACACATGGTGACAATAACCCTAACGGATCAAAGATTCGTGATATAACTGCAAGCATGTCACGCTTTGTATTGGCTATCTCCTTTGGAATATTGATGGGAAAGCGTAGGTCATCAGTCTGCGTTTGCCAACACAGTCCAAGGGTCTTAGTCACATCTGTCTCTCCCATATTTAAATAGAAAGATGAGTGAGTAGACTTCTCTGAAATCAAGGCGGGCTCATTGGATTTCCACTTCCTTAAAGAAAGACAGGCTGAAGCTAGAGTATCGGTGACCTTATCGCGTAACAAGAGTGCTTGTTGAAAGTCATTTTCACCCGTCAAAAGGTCATCGACGTAAAAATCGTGTAAAATAACTTGTGCGACCTTTTGATCGCTGCATTCTAGACCTACTTGCTTTAGGCACCGAGTAGCAAGAAATGGGGCACTGGCCGTGCCGTACGTCACCGTGTTCAACTGATAAGCCTTGAGAGGAGTAGTTGGATCGTTGCGCCAAACAATTTGTTGCAAATGTCTGTCTGAAGGATGCACAGCTATTTGCCTGTACATTTTCTCAATGTCTGCGGAGAGAATATATTTATATAACCTAAACCTAAGCAATATGGAGAATAAGTCATCCTGAATAGTGGGTCCTATCATCTGTATATTATTAAATGAAACTCCAGATGTAGTCGGGGCGCTGGCGTTGAAAACTACGCGTAATTTGGTAGTGATACTATTTTCACGCAGCACACCACTATGAGGCATAAAATATCCCTTATTCTCTGCATGAATATTGTATTCTGACATATGACCTAACAGAGAATATTCAGTCATGAAATCTTTGTACATATTATAAAATAAAGGTCGATTCTGATTTCTACGCTCCAGAGATAGAAAACAACGCTTCGCTCGTTGCAGTGAGTCACCTAACGTGCTTACAGGTTCCTTCAAAGGAATTCTAACACAGAAACGGCCGTTTTCCAACCGAGTAGTATTTTCAACAAAATGTTGTTCACACAACTTCTCTTCTTCAGAATACGATGACTGATGGCATACTTCCTCAAGCTGCCAAAACCGCGATAATTGGGTTTGAATGTCATCAAAATTATTCGAAAGCGAAGAAATATTATCTTGATATGTGTGCACAGTAAAATTACATTTTATAGGTGAAGATGAAGTCGACATTACATAGCCGCTATTTACAGGGCCGCAAACTAGCCAACCTAGTCTAGTTTGACAAAGCGTCGGTTTACCGTCACCTAGACATATTTTTTCTGATCCTAATAAACTCCAAAATATATCGGCGCCAATAATAATATCTATCGATGCTGGCTTGTTAAAGTAAGGATCGGCTAACTGAAACTCTAAGGGAACATTTAAACTTTTTAAGTCTATATATTTGTTAGGAATATCATCCGTAATAGTCGGCAATATAAAGCATTGAAGTTTAGTGTGAAAGTTTTCAATCATTGATTTGATGTGAACTCGAGACATTTTCCCGACGCGTAACAATGAATTATTAATTCCTTGAATGGACTTATTAACTTTAGTAAACGGTAAATTCAACAGTTTGTGCAATCTTTCCGTCATCAAACATGATGAGCTACCAGAATCAAGCAAAGCGCGTGCAGTGTGCTCGCGATTATGACAATCATATACCTTAATTAATGCAGTCGACAGTAAGACGTTACCTGCACTACTTAATTGTAAATCCTCACTGTGCGTGTGCGCAATGACACTCGCAGATAAGGCTACGGGAGCACCGTTAGCTGCAGTGAGAGGGGATGCGTCGACCTTGACATTGTCGTCGATGCGTTGAGATGATGATGCAATACTTTTTGTGCAGTTTGTGTCGGAAACGTGAATGAGTGTATGGTGTTTTCGCTTACATAATTTACATCCAGGTTTTTTACACTGATTAGAATAGTGTCCATTGTGAAAACAGTTATAACAAATTTTATAATTGCGTACAGTAGACAGTCTTTCTTTATTACTTAAGGCCAGAAAATGAGGACAATTATTGAGTTTATGATCTTGTTTACAATTTGGACAACACATGTGTATCGATGAGTTTTTATCTAACGAGACCATAGCCTTTACTTTTGTGATATTCCTAGACATTGATGGTGAGTGACTGTGATGTAGTGCATTATTTCGTGACAATTCTAACGTTTCTAGGACATCAGCACGATTTTGTATAAACTGCATAAACTGGGTTAGTGTAATCGTCTGATTTTTATCGAAACATCCTTTGTGCTCTTCCCATTCCCTGAATGTCTTTGCATCTAATTTTCGACTGATAATATAAATTAATAAAGTGTCCCAACTGGCTACAGGTTCGCCTAGTACACTTAGTGCTCGAATGTTCTTGTTTACCTGATCTATAATGCGTTTTAACAAGACTGACGACTCCTTACTAACTTGATCCATGTTAAATAAAGCCGCGACGTGATTACCAATAAGTAAACGTTTATTATCAAACCTTTCACATAAAAGTTTCCACGCCACATCATAGTTTTTTGCAGAAAACTCATATGACTGAATCATAACCGCTGCTGACCCGTCTAAAGATGATCTCAAGTAGTGAAATTTATTAATTTCGTCAATATCCTCATTGTTATGAACGAGACTAGTGAAGGTGTCACGGAACTCGAGCCAATTATCATACGAACCAGCAAATTTAGGCAATTGAATTGTAGGTAACTTTATAGGCAAGTTATTAGACCGTCGGCCGGAAACAGAAAGTTGATCGCTAGATTTAGAGAATGAATTTATTATGTCTTTAGCCTGCGCAACTAAAGAGTAATATTGAGACTCGATTTTAGTTCTTTCTGCTGTTTCGCTTTCCGGGTTATCAACTAAAAGCTCTAACTCTAATTGTACCTGCTCATATTCTTCATTATATAATTGCTCCAATTTAGCGACACGCAATTGCAGTTCTATTATCTGAACCGATGTAAGTTCTGAAGGGGTCAAGGCAGATAAAAAGGTAGAAAATATAGTTAATCTTCCCTTAAATATGCCTCGCTTTCTTTTGAGATCCTTGCCTTCTGCAGTGGTGGTCATTTTGGGAAACGTGTTCAATCAACCTGGAATTTATACAAAAATAAACGTTAACTTACGCTAAATTATATCAATTAAATGTAGAAACCAATGAGGGACTGAGATTTACCATGAATGATTACTAGTTTTTACTTTATTGCCTTTTGACTTAATTACATAGCCTTTATACAATTATTTTAACAAATGAAACTCATAAGCTGCTTTAAATTAAATTAAGAATAAAGAATATCTAAATTTTTGTACCTAATTGTCTGCTATTTAATATTTTAACTAAGCCACGTGTAAAGTGGTACTTACTTACAATGCTAAAATACGATTAAATTATATCAATAGTTAATATTAACGTAACTCTTGGTTACCATACTGTACAAAGTATGCTTTAACTACGATATTAATACTGATAAATCGATGATATGCAAAGTAACAGTTAAGTAAACAATTTCAATAAAATTTAACGGTACTTACATTAGATTTCACGACAATTAAGCATAAATAATACCTTATTAACCGGTGCTGGGTGAAATAATTAAATAATAAACTTAACACTTAAGTTTTTTCTTCGTAAAGGCACTTTGCGTATCGCGGCGGCAACGTGGTTCAATTTCTTCACCCGACGTATTACAATTATCTTGCGTTTACTGATTTAATTCCACAGTAATCCTTTTCTGATTTAAATCCTTATAAGATTTATCCGGCTCGAAGGACCATGGACGGAATACGTGATGATAAGGTATAAGTTGATAATTAAAACTTCAAAAATGTCGCAACTCAAGCAGCTCGGTTT
>DWFT01000193.1:0-13573 GCA_018246795.1 Microceris patrobas patrobas
AAGTGGCTAGCAGTGACGAGCTGAAGATCGAGCTCAGTGGCGTGCTATTGGAGAGGCCTATGTCCAGCAGTGGACGAAGATGAGCTGTTTATGTGTGTGTGACTAAACAGATTACATATTAGTTATGACTTTTATCTTAAAAAGTTACTATGGAAAGTGCTTTATTAAAATATTTTCCTATACCTTCTAGTCATTGGACATGCCCTTAGTCTATGAACGATAACAAATATGACAATCGGGTTCGTTCATACTGTACAAAAACGAAGCTGTGACGTCATCACGGAGATGTCATGTTACGTTACACGGGTTGTACTTTTATAAAACGACCGAGAAATTATGCAACACGTATTGTGATATCTTTCATTTATCAGTATTCGTTAGTATTCCATCTCCGCGTCTTTCTCTGCACGTGAGGACGGCCATTTCCGTGTCAGCTGAGGCCGCGGTTCACGTTTTTGTCGCCAGTTAAGAAAATAGTATTCGAACGTAAAGTATATTATTGAATATCGTTAAATACTTTTATTTCTAAGTTGACTGCCTCGTTGGTCGAGTTGCTGCAAGCGCGTTTGCTGATCAGGAGGTCCTGGGTTCAAATCCCGGTTTGAATACCTACTATTGGATTTTTCTAATTTAGAATTTCCAGTAGTAACTCGGAATCTGGATGTGTGTCCGGCGTATGGCAATAGGCTCACCACTTATTCCATGGGACTTAAATATAACTGGTGGATTGTGGGATTTTGCTACACTCCTCTGCCTATCCCGTCGGGGATTACAGGTGTGATATTACGTTTTTTACGTCATAGGTACCTAACGAAATAAACAAGTAATATATTAGTTTTTTAATAATATACATATATAAACATACATATCGAATACCATACGAATCGAAGCCGTGCACTATATTGATGGTATGTTAATACATTCATACAAACTATGAACACACATAGGTGTAAAAATACTTAGAAAATTAAACTGATACTTAGTAGTAAAACTATATGCAGCATGCCCCATTTTATGTTTGAAATATGGATACTGAACCTTTGCGGAATCAGTTGGATGTGGGCTCTCAGCGCCGATTTATAATGGCGGCTTTGTTCTTACAACTTGCGGATCGCGATCTGAGCGGGACGTTATTCTACTACTTCGTTCTCATGAAAACCAAAAACAGTTTAAGATAGATAGATAGATAGGTAGATAAGATAGTTTCTCCACGTGTATGCTCCTTTCAAAAGTTGAAATACGTCTAAAAAGTCATGCCTGTAACCAGCGAAGAGGTAGGTGATAAGTGTAGTACACTATGGTATAAAATGGTGAGTCGATTGTTATGCATCGGACACAAATCCAAACACCGAGTCACTACTAGTAATTTTAAATTAGAAAAATCCAACTGTACCCGACCCGGGGAGCGAACCCGGGACTTCTTGATTGGTAGTTGCGCTTACAACCGACTCGACAAAAGAGGCACTCACAAATGAATGTTATAAATAAGTCAAAAACGAATGCCTTATGTTATGAAACTGTCATGTTTAAGGGGTAAGCAGCCACTGAAAAATGTTAATTGACAATTTATGTTAAGTACAAACTAGTAGAACTTATATTATGTAACAATTTCATTAACCCATGTCATTAATTATTAACAATGTTTTGTATCCAATGTAGTAATTAGTAAAACAATATTAAAACGCGATATTAAAATTCGAAATTTAAATTTGGCATTTTTTTTGCAACATCGGCACTTTAGTTAACCCATGTCTACGGTAATTACCAATATTCTGTATCGAATGTAGTAATTAACAACTCGATATTAAAAAGCAATATTAAAATTCGAATTTTTAATTTGAATTTTTCATACTACATCCGCGATGCCTTCGGTAATATACAGCGTGGTTGCTTTTTGTTAGCCGAACTAGTCTCTTGGCAAGAGTCCAAAGGTCCACAGTCAAAGAACTTTGCTCATCCGGGTTTGTTACGAGGACCACATTTCACAAAACACAGTGACCTCGACGGAGTTTGTTCTATATTTTTCAAAGCTATATATCTACGAGTACCGGTCATGTTAGGAATGATTTCCGGGTTTATATTAACATCATTACTTTTTATTTATATAGGTATATATTTATTTCATCTTTTCGCAACATGAGAGAACATGTTTCGTCCGCGGCAGTACCAGCACTATGCCTGTTTTGACTGTGTAGTTATTGTAATGAAAATAATTTGTGTATAGCCGTAGAAATAAAAATAGATGTACGTTTATTCCATCGATGCAGTTTCATATTAAATAACGTTTCGGTCTGAAGGATACCCAAACACTAGAGACGATAATTCTGTTTTTAAATATGTAGTATTTTAAGTTTGTAATGTAAGTTTGTAAAGGCGGGTGAATAGGCATTTTCTAGGCGAGCGTGTTACACCCTAGGCTGCATCTCGCTTTCCATCAGGTGGGATTGCAGCCAAACGCGAGCCTATTTGTAATAAAAAAAAAATCGTACGTACTATTTAAAAGTGTAATGTATGTACTATCAATTTCGAGACAGTAACGTTTCGAAACGTGTCAGTAAGAGTATTAACTCATACTACCACGCACTAAGCAGGCTAAGGCTAACAGCATTCCTATTTAACAGTAACAATATTTCTTATTCGTGCACTCCCCACACTGATTTGACATTACAAATCTTATTAAAAATGTACGAGTAAGTATATACATTTAAATATTAAGCATTAGCGCATAGAAATGGAACAATATATTATAATTCAGTGACAAAAAATAAGATGAATATATAATTTTAAATGCGCACCGCAAAATGGCGGTCGGAGCAAAGGAATATTGAAAACAATTGACTTAATTTGGCTACGAGCCAATATTTAAAAGTTCGCGCGGTGAATAAGGAATTGATGAAGACTCATTGTGTAAATAAAGCTTTAAACGAAATTCTGCATAATAATAATAATTCGTTGAATCAACAATGATTGCTGGAGAAACCCAAAGTACTCGTATACAAAGTCATATACAAAGCTGTTTAATTAAACTTCAAAAGCACACACATAAAGTAAAGGACACATTATAATTAACAATAAAGAAATAAAATTGGTTTAACCACATAATTATCCAGATGTAATTTTAAAATCCTTTTATGAACTCGATACTTTCTCCAATGATAATGAGAATTTAATAAAAGAAATCTTGTACACTTTCATGGGATAGCACAAACGTATCTTCACGTCATCGACTTACGAGGTAAACAAAGGGAACGCAGTACTTGGAATTCAGTCTCGTGTATCTGTTTCGAATTTCGTAATTTATTTGTTTTTCCGCCATTTAATTTTTCTTTGACTTTGTTCTGGAAATTCTTGGAAATTCTTGAAATATGACGTGATTTATCAATATGAATTCAAACGAGGCACCAACGCTGCAGAAACAGCTCGAAGGACTAATTATGTGTATGGAGAAGTTACTGGAAAAGATAGCACGGTACCCTTTTGGTTCCAACGGTTTCGTTCTGGAAATTTTAAACTTCAGAACCAACCCCTGTGGTCCGCCGGAGATCCTTGTTGACAATGAAGAGTTAAAAGTGATCGTGGAATCGGATCCATTCTAAACTACTTCAGAACTAGCAGTAGGCTCCGGTAACGTAACGTAACATCACGCCTGTAGAGGTAGGCAAAGGAGTGTAGTATACTCTCACGATCCACCTTCTACGTTTAAGTTCCATGGAATAGGTGGTGAGTCTATTGTCATACACCGGACACCATTCCAGACTCCGAGTCACTACTAGAAATTCTAAATTAGAAAAATCTATCCAAATAGATTTGAACCCAGGACCTCCCAATCGGTAGTTGCGCTTGCAACCACTCGACCAACGAAGCAGTCGATGTTCAAATCAGTTTCAATTTAAATTACTCCCTTTAAAGAATAAAAATTTTCAAAAAGGACATAAGAGCTTTAAAATAAAAGATTTAATAAAGATTATGACAATCCGAGGACGTCGAGGCACCATGAACTAGTTTGTCAGAATATTTGGTAGCTTCATTTCATAAAAAAAGATTTTTTTTAGTTAATTAATAAGTATGCGACCCTTCGATTTTAACCAACATCGTATATGTAAAGGATATTATCCGTAGTATTATTTGAAACAAAAATATTTATACACATGGAAGTATTTGACTATTTTCAAGTAAGTTTATTGGAAACTAGTTGTCAATAAAGGCATTGTTGCGTGAAGTTTCGTAGCTCGAAATCCCGGAAACCGCCGAGAGCTTAACTTTCAAAAACAAGTATCCATCAGCTCCCTTTGAATCATGTCTCAGTTAATATTATAATGCGACAGTAACTTTATCGGCGTGGCCATAACGTTTAACGTTAAAACCGCTGAAGCGAATTTGCTAAAAATTGTTATAGACAGCACAATCCTTGGGGAAGGAATTGATCTCCTTAAGCTACAAGGTACTATTTATTTACTTACTTTCCTTTACTTTCCTAAATCGAGCGCTCAAAGACGAACGCAGATACAAAAAATTGTATGAGAGTTATGTACACGTCTTCGTAGTTACTTACTTACTTCGGGGTTTCGTGAGTATATATGTTAATGATTAAAATATATGCTTGCTTAACTCAGGTATTTTTAGAGACTCACTTTCCGCCGCGAACTCCCTTAGACCGGTGGGAGCTCCTGAAGAAGGATGTCGATGTGAATTTAATAATAACATTAATCATAATAACACAATATTGTTTAGTATTTTTTTAAAGTCGATAATGACTTTTTTAATGAGAACGCATTAAGAGCACATATTAGAGAAGTCTAATACGTATCTAATGTACATTCAACTATCGTTAGCACCGTTCTAATGGAGGGTTCGTCAAACACTCAAACATTGGCCGGCATTAGAATTCTGCCCGTCAAATGGCTGGGAATAAACATTTGCGTATCGAGCTCGTTCGATGTTAGGATTTATTTGATTCGATTCACAGGGCTTATCCTGATCCTCAAGTTGTTGTAAATGGAACAGCAGGTTTGTTTCTCGTCTATTTTTCTATCGTAATAGAGTATGTTGACAGATAGAAATCAAAAAATGTTTCTTTAATATTTAAAAGTATCTTTTTCATGTTACTATTAACTTCTATGGCTTGTATTCGTATGTTGTCAGAGACAGTCTGTACTAATGAAACTTTGATTCTGGAATGTTCCATTGATTTCTACACACAATTTAACCGGTCAAAGTTTTACATTCAAGAAATTTTATATTTTTTCAAGCAAATACAAGTAAAGAATGAAAAGGAATCTAGTTATATGTTATATATTTGAAATGTGCTAATTAAGTTCTTTCATTTGATATCCCACACGGAACCCTTCAAAGGTTTTTTGTTTTTATTCACGGCGTAATTGTCTCTAGAGGGCGCCAGATAGATTATTAGGTGTGACGTCACATATATAAGAACACTTGGAGTGTAAATGCGTGTCTGACGTCATCTTAATTATATTAATCTGTCCAGGGGTTGAAAGATATAAGGCAATAAAGAATATTACAAACACACCAACATACATACAGATACGCGTGAAAAACATAACCCGCTCTTTACATTGAGGTAACAAATTGTTGCTAAACACCATCGTATATAAAACTCAAAATAGAACTAAATGTATCCGAAAGCTCGAGAACCTACTGTTGTAGTATAACTGATCAATGAATTTAAAACTGGAATAACGTTAAAGATTAGGTATTGCAAAAGGTTTATGTACATATGTGATGTGAGTTTTTTAATTATACGATAGGCCAGCGTTTGACCGCGAACTCACCAGATGGTAAGCGCAGATGCGTCCTAAGATGGAGCGAGCAGGTATTTTATTATGCTTATTACGACTAGTAGGTACTTCAAACGGTTAAAATGGTAGGTGGAAGGTTCGCACTCGACAATTTAGTTTACGCATCGGGCGCGTGTTACTCAGGTGTCCGACTTAATTATGGAACTATAAATAAGGCGGTTGAAGTAAGGCTCTGAGTGACGAGGGTCCGCATGACGGAAAGGCTAACACAGTGTAATCCATGCCGTGGTGAGACTTACCTCTATGTTCTATTTTCAGGATGAACAAACCTCTAACTGGCTAGATGATCTAGTAGACTGAGTTCTTGAGTGTGGATTCGATTCCCGCTCCTAAATAATATTCGTGTGACAGGCACGAGTGTTTGTACTTAGTCTGGGTATAGAACTATGTAAATAGAATGTGTTTAGTTTGTGTATGTATGTCCACCAGCTGTTTGATAACCATATCATTAGTTTTGTCTAGTTGGGGATCAATTGGCAGCGTGCGAATTATCTTAAAATATTCATATACTTATTACTCGTACATAATTTAATTGTACAGATAGCGATTGTGGAATGAACCTATAACAGGAATATTCATACAAGGTCCTCAATGAAGATGACGAACGTTCAGTTTAGTTGGCAAAATAGCATCATAATTTGTGATAAAAGTGACCATTGAGTTCCGTTATACTCGTATGTCGGCAGATATACTGTCTGAAGCAAAATAATTGATATCTGCTTTAGCTGAATTGTTTCTTAAGTAGTAAATTTTAAGGCTTTGTGAGTCGGTGCAATCCCTGTAACATATATTTCAGCACAAACGACACAGTTTTTCGGCAATGAAATGGCACACCGTGTCTATTATGGCAGTTTAACTCTATATTAGGTATATGCTCTATATTAGGTATATGCTATTAGGTGTATTATCTATATTAGGTATATGCTGACCACGTATTCCAAAGTCGGACGTAAGCGTATCTGGTGACACGGGGGAGTGTACTACTACTCGTATATTCCTCTACCTACTTCTTCGGGGATTACAGACGTGGTATAACATTTCTTTTTATATTTTGGTTTGTCCACTTAGACCAATAGACCGATACATCTTTAAAACACCATTAAAAATAACATAATAGCAGAAAAAATAATAAATCCCCGTCGTATTTCAATTTCAAAATCCTACAGCCGAAAATTCTCACGAAAATACATTTAAACTAGAGCGTCGTCCATCACGAAGGCTGAACCGCCGCTACAGCGATACATTCCTCACCGCTGGAGCACCATTTGTTTCCATTTTGGGCCCAGGTCCGTAAATCGACCATTCCTATGCGCCCCTTGCCCTTACAGTTCACCTGGAAGATTTGAACAAAACAATAACTGTGAAAACGAAATGGGGATTCCCGTAACGGTTCGCGATGAGTCGGAGTAATATAAATGAAATATTTTTTTCCGCAAACTGAATTCATAAATCTGACGTATACTTAATTGTAGTATAGAACACGTGACGTTATATTAATATATCGTTACACCAGGTGCTTTATGACGTAGGTAGAGAGAACGGAGCGCCAGATATCTTTATACTTCCAGACCACATGTGCTTCTGCTTTGATCAATCTGTTTTTGTTGTTTTACAAAAACTCCTGTATCGTTTTATTAGACTATAATTAAATTAACGGTATCAATACACAATGCATTGTTTTAACTTCGCAAATTTGGACCTGGTCATATTTCATATTATTTAATTAAGAAGTTATTGTAATTAATTGCATACCAAATTAAAATTATACGAGTATATATAAAATTGACTGTGCGCAATCTTTGATAATGTGTAATAATATAAATCCAATTGAATTGAATGTCTCATTGTTCGAAAGAGTTCTTAGGTTCGTATCCCGGATTGAGCATACTTTTGGATTTTGTAACTTAGATTTTCTAGTAGTAGCACGGAGTCTGAATCTGTGTCCGATGTATGGCAATAGACTTACCACCTACATACTCGTATTCCAATGGGACGTAAAACGTAACTGGTGAAACGCGGCCGTGTACTAAACTCCTCTGCTCACCTCTTGAGGGATTATAGGCGTGATGTTACGTTTTGTGTTTTTAAGATCACAAACATATACTTCAATTTTATTTATAAGTACACAGGTATATATAGATTTCGAAGAGATTAATCATCAAACATTTTACGAAATCCGAAAAGTTTTCGTGAGCACGTTTCCTTTTCACTGCGAAACTTGATTTTAATGGAGATGAATCTTTTAAGTTATGCATTGCCAACTTCGGACAGGAACCGAACAGACCAGATATAGATCTAAGAAATGTCTGCCTCAATAGTCCGTGGCATATTGGCAAGTGCAAAGAGAAATTCCGTAACAATAAAAGTAAGCAGAGTCCGCCGTAGCCAGCTCATCCTCTTTTCTTGTTCTGGCAACACGCCCATATCTCAAAAGGTTTGTCGGTTTACATTCCTTTGTCTTTTCCTACATTGAATTAATGTTTCCTATGAGTTATTTTAGTGAATTTTGTTTGAGATTCAGACTGAAATATTTTCGTTTCTTTATTTATACCGGAGCAGAGATTTACCCACGTCGAGACAATTATGGCTATAACTGAAAGTTCTTCATAAAAACGCACTTAGTGTTTTACTCTTCAACCTTAACCCCTTTGGGACAACTGAGAAATTTCCAAGTATCTAAAACTTTTGGTAGGAGTAAAGGATATAATTTATTTTTAAAATAAAATAATTGAAGGATATAATTTATTTTTATTAATGTATCCGTCATAAGGTTGTTTGATTCGTAACTAAAAAGCGTAAATTTAAATTAATTTTTTAAATATTGGCTTAGATTTAAATGTAAATATTGAATTAGATGAATTTTAAATATTCCTTATATTGATTTAGTATTTTAATATTGTTAGCGTTCAGACTATTTAAAAGACTACATTTATTCATATGAATTTATTTACAATATTGCATTATTATTTATTCAATTATTTTCAAATTTATTTCATTATTCCAATATTATTATTAAATTGTAGGTGTATCCATACATATACACACTAAAGAGTTCCAATGTGCTAACTTTAGTAACGTGCACATTTTTTTGTGTTTAGTACAATAACACAACAAGGCGGTCGGCAACAACTGGGAATTATTTGGGTCATATGTCACCACAAGCGACAATTGGGGTACTTTCTTCTCATTTGCCGCTAGTGGGACATATTGTCGGTGGTTACAACGCGGCATATACATGAAATATTTCTACCTAGCAGGTAGTAAATTCAACGTGACTTGAGAGGCTGACTAATGCTTTGTACGTCTGTTATAAGAAATGTATAATAAACTGAACATTTTGTTCCCACATAACTGAAAAAAAAACCCGAGGATTTTTACCGAAAATAACAAAATACATCACTATTCCAATCCATTTCAAGAAATGTCGTCCGGCCGACTTGTTTTGTCAACACTACCCCCGAAAGATGTTGGAAGATGAATAACATATATATTTGGAAGTATACCTACATATGTATGTATATTTGGAAGTTTTATCCAGGTTGCATTTATATATAAGTTACATTAGATATTTAAAAAAAACTATTTCCGCTTATGTTCAATTGGTAGGTACTAAGTTACTTACAAGTATTAAACTACAGTACAATTATTTCGACTTCCTCTTTGGTCGAGTAGTGCCAAACATGATTGCTGATCTGAAATATTTTCGTTTCTTTATTTATACCGGAGCAGAGATTATAGGTTCTTAGTTTGAGTTCTGGGTCGGTACTCGCACTATTAGGATGTTTAACTTACAATTTCCCTCTAGTTAGAATTTCTAGTAGTGGCCAAATCCTCGTATGATGGATATTTTTTAATATTAAATACCACTTGCTGTAATTTGCTGTCCTGCCAAAACCCTTTATTCATCTCCTTTGACGCTTTAACATCTTATAAGCGATAAAACTGTTTATACGGTTATTGAAGCAAACGAAGGTACCTGATTACTTCATGTACTTTTAAGTTTTCAAAACTTGGTATTATTTAAAATACACACACAATAATGATACCTATTGTCATAGTCATAAAGCAGTGTTCGTGGTCGCAAAGTTTATGCCCACCACTATTTCAGGAATACCGAGCTGGGATGAGGAAAACGATCTTTTTGTTATTATTTTTCAGAACTAAACCACCATAAGTCCTTTCAATTTTTTGGCACAAACCCGCATACTAATAGTGGTATAAGCAAAACATATGTCACGAAAATAAGCCTTTGAAACTAACAGACGGGAAAGGGGACGTCCTTAATATAATCCACATATTCGGCCGTCCGTCGTAACATGTCCATTTCAAGCATCATAAACACAGCGAGGGGGAATGAAACAAAAATAAATAAAGCTAAAGAAATTTAGCAATTCAAATTTGTGATTTCCCGCTGGGGAATAAACATGGGTACACAAATTTATTAGCCAAGGACGTGTCTCTTCTACGTAAAACTGAATAATTGTCCAGAAATATTCCTCCTTCACAACTTGTTTCAAGTTAATGGTTGAGTTTTATTACATTTTAACTCGCTTTGTCTCCGCTTTTTGCAAATACGCAGAGTGAAACGCGCTATTTGGGACCCGTAGGGGTATTATGTCATTATTTTCATATGACGATATGCTTTTTTTAAGTTTTAAGTAGAAGAATAATTGTACAAGGCAATGTTGCCCTGTATAGTTGCAAAAATAATTGTACAAGTCAGTATATATTTATTAGTAATATTTTTAGTTATTTTCTAATTATGAAAGACGATGGGAATTAGATTTCGTATAAAAAATTTGTATGTTAACTAGTCGTGAGGGTTATGATATAGGTTAAAATATGTACTTTTTTAAGTCAAGTTTTTCATTGTAAATTTTTTAAATTCGAATTTAACTATAACAATCTCTTAAATTAAAATTTCACAAATAAAATATCACATAATTACAGATCGCAGTAACGCTTATAATAATATCGTATAATATTATAACAATATCGTGTCAGTTATTGGTAAAACAAGTTACGTTTTTATACTTATTTCAAATTAACGTGTTGACTCCCCTTAAATTGTACATACCTATTGACCGACACGGTCGAAACGTACACGTACATATATTGACCGAATTGTACTCAGACTAAATCGGACATCGATTTCAATTATTTTCAATAAACATACTCGTACATAATATTATTAGTGTACTAAATCATTCATCGACGACATGAAGTACCAGGAAACGAGCGCAGTTCGTGACGTCGATTAGACATTCAGATGACGGTGTTGATTCCAAACTAGTTTCCATCTCGGCGCTGCAAATTGATATTGAGGCAACGATTGTTTATGCAATTAGTTGTCAAGTATCACTTAGCTGTAACTCCGTTAACTTACTAGTACTAGTACTGATAGTACTAGTATCACTTTAATATTACATTTGTGCACTGCCCGCTTTGGTATAATGTTTAATATTAATTTTTCTCATCGTTATGCTACCTATAAATATTTTTAATATCCAACTTCATATCATAAAACTTCATAAGACAGTCTACAAAATGAATTCTTTATTGTTTTCAAGATAAATCTATGAAAGTTATTTAATAACGTTATTATATTACATTGTCCCGCCAAGTCCAGTCAGTATTCTTGAAGGCCTGAAGTGCGTTATCTATCTTTATTCATTAATCGTATTAAATATAATTTCCAAAAATAACTAAGTGTACTACTACTTCTTGCTGATTCAATTTTATTTATATTTTTGAAGAGTCGTTGTTCTGGTATGCTTCTTTCATCTTCAATTAAGTCCAACCTCCCGAACCGCACATTCAAAACTTTTTATTTCACAAGATACAATGTATGTATACACTTGCTCGCAATTAAACTTTGGAAACTTCGGTAACTTATTAGCATACAAATTTTTCTTTTCACTTTAGAACAGAGACAAGTTGAATAAAAAACAATTCATTGCCGATAACTTGAAATTCCAAATGGTAGCTCAACAACATCAATAACATCAGCCTATCTCAGTCCACTGCTGGACATAGGCCTCCCCTAATGAGCACCGTCGCACCGGTCAGCTCAGAGCCTAGCTCCAGAGGTCAGCTCAGAGCCTGGTATTTATACCTGTTGTATGGCAGTATACTCGCACTATATTCCGTGGAGAAACGTGGGAGTGTGCTACACTTCTTTGTCTATTTCTTTGGGGAATAGAGGCGTGATCTTACTTTTTTATGTCTGAAGACGGGCCATGTATTATTTATTTATCACACAAAAGTCATCAATCTATTTATCTGTTTACTACTGGGCATGAACTAACTCAGAGAATGTGTAAGAGGAAGGTCATAGATTGTCACACTGGGTGAGCGCGGGTTGGCAAACTTCACAAGTCTCAGAGAAATAAATGGAGGATTACGATATCTTATAAAAGACGTAATTTCTTTTTTGACGTAAGACCTCAAAAGTGAGCAACTGAATTGCAAATAATAGATGCTCAGAGTTGCATTATAGTTGGATTATCTGCCTCATTTTATCATCATCATAATCAACCTACTCCCATCTACTGCTGGATAGAGGCCTCTTCAATGACACGCCACTGAGCTCGAACTTCAGCTCTTCGAGTCCAACCGCTGACACTGCTTCCCTTAACTTCTATTATTGTCATTTATCTTCTATACATAATTAAAGGTTTAACATACTTTACATACCGTCTGGACCTTTCGATCATCGAAAGATAACGTTTTTATTCGAATCACGGAAATACCATTTTAACTTTTTCTGTGTAATTCGTTTCCAATGGAATTGTATCACATTTGAATTTATTTAAGAATTCATCCAAAAATGTGACACCACACCATTAAGAATTATATCGGTGTCAAATTTTCGTAATTAATGTCAAGAGTGAAAGGTTCATTACTGTAGGCTGATGCGCGACCCAGTTCGGAACTATGTCGCTACAAGCGCGTATGTCACGGAGTGGGTCTTTCATCCTTTATTGAGAGGATCAATGAGGTTTATAAAACATATATTAAAAAAACCGTAACACCACTCTTGTAATGTCCGAAGGTATAGGCTGAGAGGTGTAGTACACTCCCACCACAATTATATAAACGGTGAGCCTATTGCCACACACCGGGCACAGATCCAGACTGCGAGCCACTACTGGATTACGTACATACTATACACCAGTCAAAGGCGCGCCTTTATATGAAACTCACAACACTTATATTATGAAATGGAACTTTCCCAAAAAAAAGTATAAATTCGTTTCTTATCCTTGGGGAAATGCTAACCGCAGAGGAGCTCGGTACCAAAGAAACGTTCCAAAAGGTCCGTGTAAAAACGGCCCGCCCGTGAATCGTTTTTTATCTCGCAAAAACTCAGTTACGGCTTAAGTCCTTCTATACGTTGTTAAGTCTTTTAGGTTTTTTATATAGGTTTACTTTGCCAGCATTGTATGGAAGCTACAGGAATTTTTTAATTGCTACACTGAAGCTACGTGATTATCCAGAAGTCTTTTATGTACATACTTAGTTAAGTTTAAGTTGTTTTCCATACCATTATATAACAGATTGTGGCGTTTTCTATAGGTATACGATAATACTTACGCATAGTTCCATAGGAATATAAAATATGCATACATTTTCGAATATCATATATTTTTTTACATTTATTAATGGTCAAAGATTTTTATTTTCTCAAAAAAGACAAATACAATGTCACTTACTTGAGAAACATACAAATTAATTATTATATAAATCTAAAT
>DWFT01000194.1:0-13555 GCA_018246795.1 Microceris patrobas patrobas
ACAAAAATATAATATCAATACTTAGTTGGATACACTTATTTCGAGACTGTCTCGTTGGTCGAGTGGTTGCAAGCGCGATTGCCGATCGGAAGGTCCCGGGTTCAAATCACGGGTAGAGTATTGTTGGATTTTTCTAAATTACAATTTCTAGCAGTAACTCGGAGTCTGTATCTGTGCCCGGTATATGGCAGTAGGCCCATCACGGTATTCCATGGGACGTAAACAAATCCTCTGCCTACCCCTTCAAGGATTACAGGCATGATATTACGTTATTTGAATACAACGATAATTTTGTATCGGTAAGGTAGTGACAATGTATGTATATACGAGTATTTATCAATGCGACGAGTCGACTATCAGTGCGTTATTCACACATCATTTATGTGCACAGATAAAAAATCATCTTACCGGTTCCGTAAATAAATCAACCACAAACACATTGTTGATAGGTCTATTTCAGTGCGAGGGTGGGATAAATAAAAAAGTGGTCTAGCCCTCAGAACGCTTGATGTATACATTTTTAAATATGGCCGCCAACCCTTCATCGCTGTGATATACGACCTCATGGCACGTGTTATATAGTTTAATGGAAAGTAACATTGAACAGAGTTTGGCTGTTAAAACTTTGTGTCTTTTATATGACTAATCTATTTATATTTATGAAAAGTCGTAAACTTTGTGTAATGCTTGGTGTATCTCACGGTTTTTTATTGGTGTCTCTTAATATCAACGTTTTGGTGTTGTGGTGATGAGTAAAACTTCAGATATAGACAAAAATGTCTGCTATGAATTAGAATTATGCATGACTGGTATTAATATATATCGTTTGTGTCAGTTATAATATAAATATAATTACAATTAAATGTAAGGCATTTTCGTTTGATTCGTTATATTGATTTTGTCGATTTGATGACCTAGAGTGTTTGCTTTGTGTCTGGCGGCGTAATTGTATAATTTTAAACATACATATTATATCATGTAAGTTCATATATGAAGTGCTTATCGGCCGTCTGCTCATCGTAGTAGCTATTGGCGTCAGCTTAGATCGAGATTTATGCGTGTGTAAGTGTGTTGTCCTTTGATAATTTTATTCCTTCGGAAGTAACAATTTTTCTTAGAAGCCATATAACTAGTTACTGTACTTAAATATTGAACTAAATTGAAAAAAAAATATTTTACATACGTTTAAAGGAATTATCAATTATTCGTATTAGGTAATGAAATAGCAAACACTGAGTATGGAAATTTAATAAAGCTGGTAAAGATATTTGATTAAACCAAGAAAGAAGATAATAGTTCAGATTTTCTGCATGTTCCTACGAATACCTGTTCCCTAGATCCTTTTGGAATAACTCATGCTGTTACCATCTCCAAGTTTCGTGATCTACAAATTAAATAAACAGTTTCGCTCAAAACACAAATCATTCTCGACTACACAAAATAAGATTACGATATTACATTCACTCGTGACTATATTAAGCGCTATGATTTTGTTGTTGCATGCTATTAAATCATGTCTATTTTCCTACTATTTTGAATGCATTAGTTCGATCTATGTTAATCTAGTACATATTTTAGTTGAGTGACAATTCTAGCATAAAAGTCCATGTGATCATTACGTTCGAATTTTAAATTGTGAATTCAATCCTAATTGTCCACAGCCAGTTCAAAAAACGTTTGGGATCATCATAACTTCCTACTTTGAGTTTAATGTAAGCCGGCGTGCTTGTTATTGGATGAAATAATGTAATAGAGAACTACAAAGGAACATATGCAAATTTTAATTTAAATGTTTTCTAAAAAAAATTATATTAAGATAAATACATTCGCTTTCAAATTGTTGTTGTCGACACAAGTGAAGTTTCGTATTAAAATAATGAAAAATGAACATTTTCGAATTTATTGAACATGACAACGGTATTATTTATAAAATCATCCCTAATCCACCGCTCACACCGTTCAACGGTGAATAAAAACACGAGTTATATTATATGCCTGTTTATTTTAATGTTTAATTTTATACGGTGCCAACGACCCCGGCGTTCGGCCGGGTACTGGATCGTGAGGAGAAATTATATCTAAAATTACATCAATGCACAAAATGCATTAAAAATCTCTTCGACTCATATAAGTAATTCGGACTTCTTTAAATCTGTCGTGGTTAACCCACTTACGATTTTCGTCCTAATTGTCGGTATAGTACCTAATGTTGTAAATCTTGCAGCAGATGTCGTCCGTAACTCGTTTTACGGTGATTCTACAATTTAAACAAAATAATGTTGCCATTGGAGAAGAATGTCTATAGTTTATACGAGTAAGTATTATTAATGTCTACTAATATAAAGTCACTCTATCTCTTCATCATTAAATAATTTTTTTACATCTCTTGCGCTATCTGATTGTTTTGGGTTCTTAAATCACCAGTTTCTCATGTTAAAGCTATTTCTAATAACTGTCATTACAACGTTTATGTCATGTGATATATATTATAATAATAGAGACATGACTTGATAAACGTGTTATATTACTAATTTGTAAAAGGGAAATGACCATTTCAGTGGCTGCGTGCATCTTGAATATAACACCTTCTTGCTCGATATTTGAAGCAATTTTGAAAGAAGAAGATACGTCGAAAGACATAACACCTTCATTTATGTTACGTAATAATAAAATAAAAAAACATTATATAACCTCCATCCATCATGTCTTGAATTATCTACGAGTAAATAAATTATCCAGGATTTAGTAAAGATAGTATTTATTCATTGTTCGTTAAACTTCTAAAAATGGCTGAGGCGAAGATCAGTGAATTTAGTGTTATTAGTAATTTATCTCCAGCGGGCAGTAAAGGGAATGCATTTTGACGTTTATTAGTTTTCACGCACCCTGTATTTTAAAGGTTACAGCTCTGCAACGTACGCTATGCATTACGTATTGGATTTTATTGCCTATGTATGTAAGTAGGTCTATTTTCGGAAATTGTTACAGATGTCCCGTTTTAAAGTTGTTTCGGCAAACATTTAATAATTTCCTGTAAAATATTCGTGACACTGTCGAAAATAATACGAGTTTACATGAATCGAGTACAAAAATAAATGTCCCACTTAGCTGAATCACTTGCGAATATCGTATTCAATAATAATAAATATTTACTAACGACGTGTAAGTTTATGATTAATAATTTTTAGCCGCAATAAAATGTCCGTGTCGTACGAAAGACATTTTTAAATATTTGTAAATCCGATGTTTACAACACTGGTAGATATTGCTGTTAAAATATATTTTATTTATGCGGTAAATGTCAGCTAATAATGTATTTTTAGGATTAGTACGTTTGAGGTATTGCCTCTGACCTAAATTTAAAAACACTTATAATTTTTTCTACGAATAATTCTTTAGATACATGCAAAGTAAAAGTTTCAGGAATTTGTGACCCAAAATTATTATAACGAATGTTTAAGTAAAAATTGAACGCTGAAGACAATTCAGTAACTTTGTTTCATTGTTCCAGAAACTAATGGATCCCAACAAGAGAAGTTGAACTCGTGAAACATGACGCGCGCCGCCATTGTGTTTTGGAGCGAAATGCCAATCGCTGTCATGTTGCTCCTCGTAGCGTTGGCAAGCGTGGTTTCAGCCAAAGACACTTCCTTCAGAGACATTGTTTTAGGTAAGTTAATTTTTTACTTCAATTTAAATAATTTACAGGCTATAAAGAATGAATAAAATCACAATACAGAATTGTTATAAGTGAATTAGTGGGCGTAATTGGTACTTTTATTAAAACGTTATAGACTAATAATTTTATGCATAAATATTAAAATAACTGCAATCAAAGTAAAGACGTACTATTTCGCTAATTACTCATGTACGGCCTAATGGTAACTAATTTTACTATTAAATTAATGTTTCGTCAGTGTTTATACACATGATTACCTATAAATGTACCGGCTTAACACACGTACGTTTTTCGAGGTGGCCCGACTAGAGTCTCCGCCGCGACCTTGCTGCAAGCGTCGGGAGCTCATGAGGAAGGACCTCGTACAGGTCCGAAACTAGTCGCGCCACCCCGAAAACCGTACGTGAGTTAAGCCGGTACATTTATAATCAATGGTAACCAATAATGAGATTTCTGACAAAGAATTTATAGACAAGTGCTTAGAACAACTAGCATTCGGATCAATTCGTTTTGTTAATGTCTTAATTTTTTTGATTCATTAAACGATTAACATTCGGCTGTTATTATGGGTACCGGATGTGTAGTTTTTTTCAAGTAGCGAGGAAGTCCTGTATTCTAAGCATACAAGGACGTCATTTTTATATTTAACCATTACAGAGCCGAAATCCTTAAATCTAAGCCCAACAATGGGCTAAAAGGCACACTCGTTGAATTTTTATTATGCATATAAATTGGAAATAAGGAATTACGTATTCCTATTCCATCGTTCGTTGATATATTAACAAAAATCTTTAAAGTGATGCGGAGAATTTAAATTATATTGGTGCGTGGTTCCGCATACAAATCGACTGCTGTCATCTGAGGTGGGTGTGCGGTAATTTTTGGCAATCGGAAAGGGTCTAATGCTAATTGAAATACGTAATAGTTTATACATACGTATTATGTTGGCATCAGTATATTATATGCATAAATATATGATTTCTAACTACCGGACACAGATAATTTTTGCGAAATCCTGGAGGTTAATCATCTGCACTATTTTACTAGACGATATAAATTCTTTTTAAGATTTTTGCGTTGAGATATTATAAATAGAGTAGGGGGGACAGCCTAAAATGTGTCCTTTGAAAAAAAGAGAAAGCAAATGACGCTATCTATCTGTCTCTTTCTACTCGCGCACACACAGGTAGCGCTAGCGTGAGTTTATTATTTGAAAAACAAGCTGTTCTTTTGCTGCGCATACGTCAGTAGTGAGATAGATAGAGATCAATAGGCCTATCGCGATCGTTTCTCTCTTTCTAACCGTCGGACGTTGCCGCTTATAGGCAGCCATATGTCTTCCCTACTCTGTATATAATATCTCTATGGTCTAGCAATATCAATAATATATTTATGTATGTTTAAACCAAAGGAATTAATCGACTGCTCTTCAAAACGTTACAATTTTTACAAACAGCTATGACGTCATTGCTGAATGTGTTATTAATGTTGCACTCAACTAGTAAACATACGAAAGTGATCGGAAGTAGGCAGGGTTGCCAGATCTCTAGCATAGACAGAATATCGAAGACGTGTTTATTGATTTTGTAATTTTTTTTTTCATAATTTGTTATAAATAATTAATTTTACACTAGTGTAATTATTATACGGTTAGTAGTGTTTATTTATTAAAATATATTTTAACCTTTATATGGTAAAACACAAATATTTATTCTGGGTAGGAATTGTACTCACGACCCCTGAATCCTGATTATAAAGTAATATCGTTCACAGTTAATATATTAATTGACTTAATGAAATTTAAAAGTAGAACACACAAAGTTTTCCTGTTTTTTGTGTTAGTCGTGGCCATTACATCATCATCATTATCAGCCTGTTTCCGTCCTCTGCTGGACATAGGCCTCTTCAATAGCACACCACTGAGCTCGATCTTCAGCTCGTCGCATACAACTGCTGCCAGTGACATTGCGTATATCGTAACTCCACCTAGCCGGAGGGCGTCCTATGCTACGTTTGCCAAGATGCGGTGTTCACTCAAGAACACTTCTACTCCAACGGTTATCGGTTCTGGGACAGATTTGACCAGCCTACTGCCACTTAGCTTTTTCGGGCTATGTCGATAACTTTGGTTCTCTGTCGGATCGTCTCATTTCGGATTTGATGTTTCAGAGAGACACCGAGCATAGTTTTCTCCATAGCTCGCAGAACGACCTTAAATTGATAGACCAGTCACACCTTGAGTGTCCACATCTCGGCTCTGTATGTCGCAACAGGTAGGACGGACTCATTGAAAACTCGTCATTGAAAACTTCGAGCTTTGTGGTGGCGGTAACGAAAAGACCTGTCGAAGTTTCCTAAGTATACATTATACATTTTCTAATTCTACTAAGAAATTCTACCTAACTCCAGACCGATGACTCTATAACAGAACGGATGGCGTATAGTAGGTCACGGCCATTCTACTCATTATATAAGAATACGTTTAAATAAAATAGATTCTTGTTTTGAGTTATTTAATTAATTTAATTTATAAATTTAATTTAATTTATTAATTTAATTTAATTAATTTAATTTAATTATTTTAATTTAATTAATTTAATTTAATTTTATTAATTTAAATAATTAATTTAATTTAATTGATTTAATTAATTAATTTAATTTTATTAATTTATATTTTGCCAACTTTTCGCTGAAAATATTTAAGGCTATTAATCATAGCGATACCTGGCATTTAGTCGTCGTTGTGTGCCTTGGTAATGACTTGGCGTGGCGAAATAATAATAACGTGCAATAAAGGTTTGATGAAGGACAAAATGTTTAATGACACATTGTATCAGTGCTGCAGTGATGAGATCCCAATCGAGGTATTTAAGGCTATGGGAGGGACTGCAGTAGACTTTTTGTTCAACATCTGTTGCAAAATATGGGAAATTGGAATATCGCCAGACGACTGGTCCCAATCTATATTCATACCATTGCACAAGAAAGGATCAACTAAGAAAGGTAATAACTACAGGCTCACCTCTCTCATATCCTCAACACATCCTACCTCACGCGCCAAATTGCTCCTGAACAAGCAGGATTTGTAAAAGGACGAGACACACACGAGCAGATGTTCATACTGCGGCAAATTATAGAGAAAGCCAGAGAATTTAACACGCCTCTGTTTGTTTGCTTCAGGGAGTTTCATAAAGCATATGACACAGTCACCTAGGAACGATTTTGGAAAGTCTTATTGGAAATGGGAGTACCGCATCATCTAGTGTTTGTGTTGAAGCGACTGTACGAAAATGGCACAGCAGTAGTATGAGCAAATAACGTCTTGTCAGACAGATTTAAAACGGAATCCGGAATTCGGCAGGGCCTAAAAGGGAATTTTGTCGCCGTTACTCTTCAACACCTACGCAGAGTACATTATGCGCATTGTTCTGGAGGGATGGAATCGAGGTGTTTCAGTTGGTGGACGCGTGATAAATAACTTGTGATACGCTGACGATACCACACTTCTTGCACAAACCCGAGAAGACTTGGAAGACTTCTTAACTCGTCTGGAAATTCGGGCTTGCTCTTAATACGGACAAGACGAAAATTATGATTGTAGACCGGGTAGGACACAATAACACGGGAACAAATCTAGCGAACTGCGAAGTAGTTCCAAGCTATACATATATACCTCGGTTCTATAATATGAAACACGGGAGGAAGACGAGATTAGGCATCGTTGCGCTATCAGGAGATCAGCACTAGAGCCACTGGGAAAAAATTGGAAAGACTAATAACCAAGAAAACGAAGGTTCGGGTCATGAATTGTCTGGTTTTTCCGATTTTTCTCTATGGAACAGAAACTCGGTCACTGACGATGCAAGATCGCTACAAGATCGACGCATTGGAGATGTGGTGTTGGAGACGGCTGCTTAAAATACCGTGTACAGTTTCCGCACCAATGTTTCGATCCTTAAAGAACTTCAGATATGAGATAGGCTCTCGTCGATTGTGCAGTTGCGAATACTGAAGTTCTTTGGGCATATATCTAGAAAGGAGGAGGTGATGGAAAGATCTCAAATGCAACGCCAAGTGCGGAGGGCAAGAGAGCTCGGGGTCGTCCACCTATGCGATGGATGGACTCAATAGTAAAAGCCACACAATCCACCGCAGTTCAGTATGTTCGCAACGCAACTAGCCACCAGAAATGGAGGGACATCGCAAGACCTGCAGCAGGCCTGGAAGCAAACGATGGTGCAGCGAGGCAACCGTTGTAACCATCACATCAACCACGACCACTCTGACAAGAGTGAACGATTAAGAAGAAGTATCAGTCACTGTTACAGTGCCAACAAGATATATATTTTAACCTCACATTTTTTTGTATAATTACTCACATTGACTGCCTCATTGGTCGAGTGGTTGCAAACGCGACTTCCGATCGGGAGGTCCGGGGTTTAAATCCCGGACCGGGTACTGTTGGATTTTTCTAATTTAGAATTTCTAGTAGTGAAGCTTTCGAAATGTGGGCGTTCAGACGTATGTTGAAGATAAGTTGGACACAGAAGGTCACCTGTAAGAATGTTTTACAGAGAGTCCAACAGAAACGAGAACTCTTGCCTATCATAAGGAAGCGCAAAAGTTCATACCTTGGCCACGTGCTCAGGCATGATAGATATCGGCTTGTGCTGATCATTTTGATAAGCAAGGTCGCTGGCAAAAGGAGAGTTGTACGAAGAAGGAAGTCCTGGCTCAGTGACGTCCGAGAGTGGACTGGTATTGCGAGCGCACCAGAATTATTCCACCTCGCAAGGGATAGACAGATTTTAAAACATGATTGCCGACTTTTGCTTCACTAGTTAGAGAGGCACATCAAGAAGAAGAAACATGACATACGCCCTTCGGCCTTTTCCGCTCTTCTTCCCTCCTCTCCGCTTCTGTCCAACGCATAATTCTATAGTAGCTATATTAGGTACCAGTTTGTTGTCAGAAAGAATTAAGTGATAATAAGTTGAAATATCCGTTTTGCAGAAGACGCTGTTCAAGATAACCCGGTACCCATAACTAATAATTTTTTTCCGGGAAAAATGGTGGTCGCGCCAAGATCTATAAACCACGTAGTAGACATGATGGGAAGATCGTTCTTTGTGAATTCACCATCAAGTAGCATGGAAGAATATACTCCATATAGGCGTCCGTTGCAGAACAAGATCCGGCCAATAACGACCGGTATTATCTATAATTTTAATTTCTTATATATAAATAATAATAATTACTTGTTATTATAAGATCGACCAAGTATCTTTCACAGTCTTCTTAATGTCAGCTTCTATTAAAAAAATCATTCAAAGTGCCGTTATGCTCTTCTTCCGAAACATTGCTTTTTATCCAAACGAGCAAATAGCTTGTCTTATTAAAGCAATGTCTGAGTATCATTAAAAACCTACATTCTACTTCGAATAGAATATACGGACCCCGCATTTAAAAATAAATTTAAAAACTTATTATTATGATTATTAAAGAATTCTTAAAATTTTAGTTCGTTCCGGGCCGTCTGCTGCACGAAAGCGAGATATGAAATTTTCTCGGCTTAATGCTATCTACTCGGAGATCTGCGATCTCGTGGACACCACGAACAGGGGCATTGATAGCTTTATGATGTTCCTGACCGTTTTGAAATGTGCAATACTATTAATTGTAACGCTGCAAAACCTCATCATTTCACTGGGTAAGTTAATGAAATTGCATGCCCAATCACAAACATCGTTGATGCAGAATGGAATCAGATTGTAAATTTACAAATAGGATAGGTTTAGCATGTCGTAGGGGAAAATATATAAATTGTGTATAACAAACGTGTTAGCCAATCAGAAACATTATTAGTTTTAAATAACAAACAAAGATATTAATTAAATATATTTGCTGTTAGTACAAGGTGTTATTTAAATATACCGTTAAAAATCCCTGCAATTAGTCAGACAACACATCGGTAACACCTCTGAGTGTGCAGCGACTAGATGTGACGAATACCATACCAACATCTATACCATCAGATAGGTCGCCCGCCATTGTGACCTTAATATAATAAAAAACTATAATTGTTTCAATGTCATTAATTATATCAAAGTTACATCGGTCTATAGATTCAAATATTTTGCAGGAACGCAGCCACTTTGCGTCTTTGATGTTTTCAAGCAAGTGTTGTGGCTTTTGTTTAATTTCATCGACCTTAATATGTTTATCGCTCCTGGTCATGGCGTCATTCAAGCGGTAAATATTCATATTATTATATGCAAATACATTAAAAACAGTTTCATTAATCGAGTTTCGGCACTAAAAAATACTTCTCATCATCATCATCAGCCTACTCCCGCCCACTGCTGGACATAACCCTCTCCAATAGCACGCCACTGAGCTCGATCTTCAGCTCGTCGCATCCAACCGCTGCCAGCCACTTTGCGTATATCGTCCTCCACCTAGCTGGAGGACGATAAATACTTCAATTTGAATGTAATAACGACTACTTGTAACATATTTAATCGTAATTACTCTCGGTGAACAAACCACAACTGTTTGCTAGTGACTTTTTAATAAGACACGCGTACACTAATATACGTATAATCTATCTATCAATACGTAGAAATAATTAGATCAGTTTTCGAAAACTAATTTCCAAATATTGCTTATCATCATCATCATCAGCCTATCTCAGTCCACTGCTGGATACAGGCCTCCCCGAAAGGGGGTTTATGCCCGTAATCTCCACGCCGGGCATGCGGGTTGGAGATCATATCATTGGCATTTAGCCGGGCCTATTTAGGCTGCGCTATACCGCAATCAGCCGGTCGCCAGAGCTTCGTCTGTTATAGCAGGGTGCACCACGTGCAGGTGAGGTTGGCTTGGGTTAGTGAGATGGTGGTTGGAACCCCTTACACCCCAAATATTGCTCGTTTAATACAATTACATATACCAGGCGAACAGAAATTACGTGCGTGTTCCAAAGCTACAAGTCTCTGCTTTATTATGTTTAATAAAACAAAGTTGTGTTCAATAGCACGAGCAAATACGATTCCACGTCAGCAAGCTGTTGGAACGAGCGCATCTGTGCAGCGACAAAGTTCGTCACGAATTACAGAAGCTGTTTATAACTTTGATGCTAACTAATCCAACGTTTACTCCACTTGGCATGTGCACGCTGTCCAGAACGTTTCTCCTTTCTGTGAGTAACCTTTGCTATTTAAAACGACTTTATTTTGAACTAATGTGGCTCACGAAGTGTTACTATCGGTATATTGATAGGTAAAACCATGCCGTAATTTGCCGCTCGGTTTGTGCACGCTGTCCAGGAGGTTTCTCCTGTCTGTTGGAATTTTTTATTGTCCTATAAGTATTTGTTCTCCAAATAATAAAATGCGATACATGAGTAATCATTTAATGTAACAATAATTAGCAAACGACATGTAAGATGTTAAGAGGAGGAAGCCGAGGACAGGGCGTGATGGCGCTCATTGGGGGAGGCCTACGTCCAGCAGTGGACTGAGATAGGCTGATGATGATGATGATGATGTAAGATGTGGACTTTCGCTGAAATAGTCAGTTATTACGAAAGACCTACATACGATATATTCCATATGACCCGCAACAACCCAGAAAACCTGACAGTAAACTACAGTAGTACAAGCCGCGAAGATAAATCCTTAGAATAGCGTTATGTACCACCATAAATAGACAAGTTCATATTACATAAAGTGAATTAGAATAATTGAAATATAATCGTACTAGAGGCCGCCCGCGACTTCGTGCGGGCAATCCGAGCATAGTGTCGTCTTACGACAAAATAAATTCTCGTTCTTCCCGTGTAAATCCCGATCCCTTCGGGATAAAAAATCCCGATCCCGAAACTTCGGGATAAAAAGTAGCCTATGTGTTATTCTGGGTCTTCAACTACCGACGTACCCAATTTCATCGTAACCGGTTCAGCAGTATTTGCGCCAAAGAGTAACAAACATCCATACATACTCACAAACCTTCGCATTTATAATATTAGTAGGAATATAAATTGATGAACCGAGAAGTTTATCAATTTATAATAGATACGGATCGAAGAAACATCGTGACGAAACCTGCACACTTTAGAAGTTATAGAAAAATAATCGAGGGTTGTGAAGTCTACGAACCCGCGCTTGGCCAGCGTGGCAAACTATGGCCTTAATACTGTCATCAGGAGAGGAAACCCATATTCCAACAGTGGAATGATAAATGGATCGATTATTATTATTTTTCTAAACAGAGGAGTCTACTACTTTAAAATATAATACAAATGTGCTACTGCTGAATATTTCATGTTTTCTAACTTACCCCAATAATACTTTGCCCGACACTAAAATCAAACCCAGAACCTCTAAATGAGTCGTCGCTATTGCTACCACTTTACCAAAGAGGCAATCATACACTTAATTAATAAATTAGTCAGATTTATATATTAAATGAATAATAATAATCCACCTATTTAATTCCACTGTTGGAATATGGGTCTCCTCTCATATTAAGAGGATCAAGGCCCTAGTCCGCCACGCTGGCCGAGTACGGGTTGGCAGACTTTACACACCTTAGAAAATATTTTTGTTTTATAAATTCTAAGGCTTCCTCAAGATGTTTTCCTTCACCGTTAGCAAGTGACATTTAAATTTAAAACGCACTTTTGTAAAGAGGTGCGCGCCATGGATTTAAACCCAGACCTCGGGAGTGAGAGGCTGAATTCTTAACCACTAGGCTACCACTGCTTATATAAATTATCTTAAATTCTAAAGACGTTATATAAATTATCTTAAATTCCTTTATCGTTCCGCCATATACACTCTATTAGGGATTCATTTAAAAAGTTTTCCAAGCGATACTTTCTTCTCAAGCTTCGAATTATATGTAAATCAAGTTTCGACTACATCAGTTTAGCATTTTTGACCTATAAAAGTAACAGACCGACACACACACAGACGGATAAACAGAGGTACTATCGCAATTATATTATTGAAATATTAATACATCTTAACAATAGCACTAACATCAATTATCTTTCCTACAATAGATGCAGAACAATGCATGTATATAAAGACAAGAAGTTGGAATTCAATATGCATCCACAATCCGACATTCCACGCTATTAATCCAGTAGCAATTACATTCCAATGCTCTACCTAAAGTTAGGTAATACTGTACATCTAACAAAATTAATACATTAAGTTTAATAGCAAGTTGCACTTGGCTATTATTATTGTTATATCGTCATACCAGGTTCTTTATTCGGTAGCTAGACACAACCGGATTCCAAATATCTATTCCTTACACACCTAACATAATAATTATTCATTTATTCAATTATCAATGTCATTCACGGTCACCATTTTCGCAGATTTCTAAATCTGAGAGATCAATTTGGTTGACTTTGAGATCAAGTACGCTTGGTCTCCTTCGACACCTGCTTCCTGCTGCAACATCGTATGTCAGTGATACTCAGAAGTCAGTTATGTCATACTCTCAACCTCTCGTCATTATTCTAGAACTTTCCAGTATGTCTATGTTAGCTGGTTAGCCTGGGATTAATTCATTTGCATACTATGAAAGAGTCTAAATCGGCTACTATAGCTAGAATGGTTACCCTTTATCTCTACATTTCTTTATTTTTTGGGAAAAAGTATGTTATAAATGCCTTTTTTACGTATGAAAACGAAAGGCGTTCTTGCTAACCTCTTAACCATTTAAGAAGATTATTATTATTATTTAAATTTTTATTCCTCATACATCAAGTATCAGTCACACAGTATTTAGACAATATATTATAATATTGTACCCAACACTTACATTGAAATTAAACTTGATACAGCAAACCAGTATCAC
>DWFT01000195.1:0-13555 GCA_018246795.1 Microceris patrobas patrobas
TTATATAGATAGATATAGATAGAGATATAAATCCGATTGAAGAAATATTTTTTTCAGAAATATAGGGCGTAAGTATAATTTTTTTATAAAATTGTTAGCAAAATATAAAGAAGTAATTTTTTTACTTACATTCATATTATCAAATCCAATTTTAGGTGAGATAAATCGTGACTGATTATAACTGAACAGTGAGAAACTCTAGAATTACTATGGCACAGATAACTCCCGTTCTATTATTGCAAAATGCTTTAACAGTCATTGATATTTTGTTAAAAAAATTAAAAATTATTAAAAATTAACGGAATACTAATGGTAAAAATACATTAATACAATAATGAAAATACATAACATCGCACCTGCAATTGCCAAAGAGACGGGCGGAGGAATGTCGTATACTCCAACGCTTAGCCCGTTATTATTACGTCCAACCATGGAATACGTGGTTGGCTTATTGCCATACAACGGTTACAAATCAAGCCGCGAGCCTCTACAATGAATGCCAACCCAATGGCACCTGATCCAGAGATCAATCCCGGGACTTGTACACGGTCCAGGACAAGACCCCAGGACAGAACCGAGGACAGGACAGAACCAGGGGATAAACAGGGATAAGACCCAGGACAGAATCCATTGACAGTCGCGCAAGCAACCAATTGACCAAAGAGGAAGTCAAAATATGTTTACAGTTTACACCATTTCATTAACTCTTTTATTCTTCACCCTCCCACCTTGGAAGGTGGAAGGAAGAGGTGGACTTCTTCTATAAAGGGATCTAAAACGTAAAATATTATGAATTCCGGAAAAATATTAGTACCCTTCCTATCGTTCTTCTTCCTTTTCGTTCATCTTCCTATCCTTTCCTATCTAAATGTATTTTACGTGTAGTTTCAAATTACACGTCTGATTAAATAATTTAGTACCGTTTTTCTTTAAGTGCCCATTTTATGTAGATCAGTTAATTTCTTACGATGTACATGCTTAGTATTCCATAATATTGGTTCACTTTCGTATATTTCCATAAACTTTTAAGACTCACCTCTATACCATGCCACTATTCCTAATGTACTCTGGAACCTAAATATTGCTTGCGACATTATTTATCGTCATCGTGAAGTCAACGTGGGAATGCTTTTTGTGGAATCAATATCCTTTAATTTTAACCAATTGATAGGTTTATTCGTCTTGACTCAACTTGCTAGCCCTACGGCTTTATACGTTAGTTATATATGAGTATGTGTCATCCCTGTTGCTTGACAGAATTGATGTACATTACGCGAACATTAGACTTGAGTTCTTTCCGGTCTTTGAACCCTTATAAACAATTTTTGTTAGAGTTACTGCTTTATACCTACAAGTAGATGCATACTGCGGATAAGTTAAACCCTTTAAATATAAATTGATATAATAGATTTTATTAATAACACTAGATATATTTATTCGATATAATTATATGTACATCGAATCGATTCGATGTTTTCAAAAGATTTACTTGATGTATAGATGCATTTTCATAAAACGTCGAATCAATGGTAACCAGCTAATGATTATACCTGCTTATTACTGTTTCAGTTAATCTCCAACAATTTAGAAATTACAAGATTAAATTTTTGTCTTTTTTGCTGGCGGCCCGCTTAAGAAGAATCTAGAAATTAAAATATACGTCAAAACTGCGCGAGAGAATAAAAAAAACTTCGTTTGTTTATTTCTCTGATCTCTTGTGGTCTCAGTGATGTTATAAATAAAATTTTATTTTACTAGGGCAAAAGTTATTTAATTTCAATGAACAGTAAGCGCAAAAATCTAAGACCTGCATATTATTTGTACGCTTACTTTTAATAAATATTTTAGCAAAGAATATTGTCACACTGCTTTTTTTAAACACAACTGAATTAGCGAAAGTTTGCATATAATATGTTTTTTGTTAGTTCTATGAATAGAGATTCTTTGAACATCCTTCAACACGCAACAAACGTGCAGCCAAGGAAAGTGCTGTTCTAGGAAAGAAATTAAAAATTGTGATTTATTTCTATGGTTTTTCAGGTGCCTGACGATAGCTTTTTGATACAATATTAGAAAAAGTACTCTATTTTATGAAAATATCGATGTTTCTGTTTTTAACCGACGCATCGTATAATATTGGTGCATAGCCTCGACGCACTTTCATGTATTGAAAATAAACATCTACGAATGTTCATAGAGAACACCTCTAAATTACACGAGTAACGCCGTGGCGTTGAAATATGCATTTTTACTATGGATCAACTTTTAGATCCGTACAAAAAATAGCAGTTTAGTTAAAACATAAATGGGTTGGTAAATTTTCCAGGTTTTGCGCCTGATACTTATACAACCGCCAGCGTACAGTCGTTAGCGTGATTCAGGAAAGTAGCCAGCGCCATCTAGTTATCTTCATTGTAACTTTCTAGCTGTGCTGAAAATAATTTCACATCTAAGGTAGAAATATTCGTCAGTGAATGAAGAATAAACCAAACAGTTTCATGATATTGATCATAATTTTATTCAAATGTTATCATAAATATCTTTATCGTTATTATCCAACGAATGTTATTCAATATTAAATACTGGCTTATAATTCTTGCGTGTGTGTGGCTGGGATTGAATCATAAATCCGTAGAGTGGGTAAGAAAAACTGTAAGCGGATTGTCATACTTCTCATACTCTCCCTTTGTTTTTTTTTACGTAATATTAACCCAAACAATATTGTCTATCTTATTTGTAAAGTGGCGTAGTGAACTCAAATAAAATGACTCTGGACTTTATCGGCGGAGGATCTGAGTATCGAGGACAAAATATTCCATAAATATTTAATATTTTATGGAAGAGGATTTCATGATTGAATACAAAATTGTTTCTATATAAGTATGTAGATGTGACATATTATGTACGTATGTATGTTTGAAAATAGCTACTAAGTGTTAGGTTTAATCATCCATACAATTTTGTTATCATGTTTATTGATTAAATATCTAATTATTTAGAGAAGAGTTGTGATAAGAATGATGCTAAAACTTATGTGTAGTGTTTCATAAAGTTTAAAAAAACTGCTAAAAGGCAGAGAATTGTACCTTGAATATTTTACGTGTGATTTGCTTTTGCGTTTACATTTACGTTGAATAACGGTTATAATAGCGTTTGTAAAGTTTATTTCGATGAGGTAGTATAATATTTTCGTTGGGTAGGACCTAGTTTTTGAGTTTTTGTGTTTATCGATTTTGTTTATTGTTATTAGCAAATCCGGTAGAAGATGCGGTAAATATATAAAATAATTAAAGTAATTTATTTTTTCATTTGATGGGTAGTTATCTAAAATTAATTAATGAATCTAACATACTATTTTTCATTACGGTCGGTTGAATGGTATAAATTTAATGTTACAGTGCCACCTATTGACTAATTATAATATAATAGATAAAATTTAAACCATCACGGAAAGATTGTTAAATAGGTGAACGTTGACAGTAAATATAGCAAAGTTTTTAATATACATATCACCTCGATCTCTGTTGCGCCTGGTCTAGAAACTAGTAAAATATTCTATAAGTACGTTTCGGGGCTCATTTACCTTTATGTAGTTCATTATCAGTATGATTCTTAACAGTAATATAATTTTACCGTATATAAATAACAGCGCCATCTAATATAATTATAGATAACTAGAATATGCATAATATCTGACAAGTTAAGATTCGTCTGCTAGATGGCGCTGTTTACTATTTACATTATTTTATATTCAGCAACAGTTTTATTCATAGCGTGCAACAAATGCTTTGTTAGTACTTTCTATATGTCTTTTCGTTAGGATTTTTATATAAGTTTTGTTCAGCTAATATTCCGCTTTTTAAACAACAAAGCGTCGTTAAAGCTTTTAACTTACGGTAATACTTCAGATTTAGTTTTTTTGTTGTCATAATGGGGATGACAAAAACTTTTATTTCTCCATTACTGCTGGTAACTCTACTGCTTTATTTACATAATAAAAATATTTGTTAGTCATCTTAAGTTCGAATTCCATGGATATTGGCTAACTCTTTTTAAAGATAGCATGATAAAAGTCTGTTCAGTAAACTAGTAACAGTTTCTCGATATAACTTCTTCCTCGTATGTGTTCAGTTAATCGGCTTGGATATATTTGTAATAAAAACCTATAATTCGTACAAACCACGTTTGCTTCATTCGTTTCATTTATTTTTTCATATGAAGACAGTAGTAAATGTGCTGGCAGCAGTCAGAAGTGGGCGTTTCCGTCTGTCTGCTTCTGCAATGACATCGAGTATTACTGTAAAAATAGGACTATTAATACAGTTAGTGTTTATTTTAATTACAGGGTTACTTACTTATTTTACTTTAATTAACAACGGATATATTATAAGGATATATAATATTACTTCAGTTAGTATGTATATGTGCACATAGAAGCATTTGTTGTCGGTCAATATTTAATTTAAAATTAATCATACATGTTTGGTTACTGCTTAGAACTTTATAGTCGCTGATAGCCAAAACATAAATAGTCTTAATAACAATTGTTTCCTTAGAGAAATAGTCGTAGGGGTGGCGCTACGCGAGCTAATAATAATTACTAATAATTTATCCAGTTTATCATAGCGCAACGGGTGAAAATTAAACATACTTGCAACAGGTCGTAGTCCTTTCAAGCATTGATATTATCTTGACTAGCCTTTAGATAGTTTGGATAGTTGATTCGATTCCCGTTCAGGTAATACATCGGTGTGATGCGTACGAGTATATGTGTACAATTGAGAATGTACAATTAATAAGTATTTTGTTAATACATATATGTTTATCCGCTGTATGGTGACTTTGCAAGTGCTTTAGTTCGTTTGGCGTCAAAGAACAATGTATGAAGTTGTCACAAGGAATGAGGACATTGTTACTACTATACCATCAAGTCACGTCCCTCTTGGGGTAGGCACTAAGCAGGCAGAGAACAATGAGCGCCAAATAATTCTATCCTCACAAACCTGATATATTTCTTCTGCATTCATCACTCTTTTTATACACGCACGCCGGTTTCGAATAACAGACTATTATTATTATTCCCTCTCGTTTCCGTCCCGCGAGGTCTAAGTACCGATGATCTCTGTTTCGTCTCGTTCACGTCCCGCAAGGCTTAAGTGCCGATGATCTCGTGCAGCGACGTGTAAACGATCTCCAGCTACTCGGAAGTAGCCCAACATACCGTTGTAGACCATCAGTTAGCTCGTGTGTTTCGTGTCGATCGCGCGTATACCGCCCTCTATCGAAAATTAACGGTATGTCGTATTATATTAACTAATTTGTATATACGCCTATGTTAATATTGATTGTAGTACATGAAGGTTTTATTTTTTCAGTATTTTTTTTATTCAATCAGTTTTTATAAATATCCCGTTTCATATTCCCGTTTGGATGCTAGTTTCCGTTTTTTTTCAAGTGCAGAGCAAATAGATCAGCTCGTTTTTGAAGAGCGTGAATGTTTTACAACCAGGCTCTTTTGATAGTTTTGTTGCGAATTTATATATTTCTTGTTGTTGTAGAGTATGTGAAACAAAAGAAAATTAAATAACAGACAGATACGTCCCTTAATTAATATACTTACTTTATTATTAACTTTGATGTGGATTTGTTTTTGAAGGAGAAGGGCATTTAATTATTGTATGATCTTACACTTCAAAGTAAATTATTGAAATAAAATGTAATTTATGTGACATATTAAATGCATATGATAACATCGTATTGATAAGCGGTATAACAACTTTCCTCAAGTTACATACTTTCTGAAATGTATAAGTGTTTTGTGTTTTCCTCGTGCGCGCACGCATCTTGTACATTCTCGTATTTTCACGAACCGTAACTCTACATTGCTTATTGTTGAAACAATGTTAAAAGACTTCAAATTTCTTACAAGAAATTCAGAAAATTTCAAGAAATTCAATGAATTCTTAAGGATTTATGTCATTTCTTACAAATAATCGCACAATTCTCTAAAATTTTAGACATTCTCTCAGGTTACTGTAAGAAAACCAATATTAATAGATAAACCGAACAGTTTTAATGGAAAACTACGGTTTAATGTCATCTTATATTAAGGATGGAATCATTAGATTGAATTTAGGCTTTAATTTAGGCAGTTATCCAAAAGCTTCATAGTAGATTTAAATAATGAGTGAAATTTTTCTCGAAACTTCTGACCCATGAGTGATTTCCAAGTCGTCACAACTGTAATGTCTAACCATCGTCCTATCGATCTAAGTCTGAATATCGTTCTAAGACTAAGGTGTTGTTACCAGAATCTAATTCTTACGGCATTTAACTTACCAGATGCAGTACATGATGCTAATTGTTTCGTATTAAGTGTTAAAATAAAAATTGCATTATACCACAGATCGATAAAGATGCACGTTGTTTTAGAGAAAATATTAAACAGTGTAAAAATATATGGGAGTATTTTCTTGGGTCAAGCATACCGCATATACGGTGTTTTGATATCAGGCTAGTTTAAGATATTGCTAGTGACCAGAGGATTGATGCACTCCATGCACCATTTTTATCATTCCACTGTTGGAATATGGGTCTCTTCTCATATTGAGAGGGTTAAGGCCATAGTCGGCCATGCTGCATAAGTGCGGGTTGGAGATTTCACACACCTTAGATTTTTTTTTACAAATTCTAAAGCATGCTGGTTTCCTCACGATGTTTTCCTTCACCGATAGCAAGTGATGTTTAAATTTAAAACCCACTTTTGTAAAGAGGTGCGCGCCATGCATTTGAACCCAGCACCCCGGAGTGAGAGGCTGAATTCTTAACCACTGGGCTATCATTGCTTTTAAATGAAAATTTAAATACATATGCATATAGATTATTTTATATCGAGACACCGAACAACCATACTCGTGCTTATCACAAATGTTTGTCTTGATTGGGAAACGAACTTACAACTTCCGATTTGCCGGTCACAAATAGGCTTGCAATCGCTGTCCAGTGACATAAATAGGTGCTTGCAAATATTAATATCTCGTACTTACAAAACATTGACTTTAGCAACATAAGTATGTGTGTTTAGGTAAACCGAACGTATGCATTTCATATCTGTTTGATTTTAATGAGTATAAATTTCATATAAACTTCTTCCTATAACTTTTTATCCTAGTACAGTTTACAAATCACCCTGTAAACCCTACAAATTAAAGCAACGTATTCCTTCGCTGTGTTTATAACTTTGTAAAATTTTAAATTATTGCCGGTCATTAATCGAAAAACCGACTCTACTCGAAGCTGATTTTATTTAGAGGCTTGCAATTGTAAGTAGTAGAACATTATGATTTGCTCGCGGCGGTATCACTGCTACACCTCTTTCTACCGGGTAGTATGTTATTAAAATAATTTGTGTCTTACATTTAAAGGAGTGGTTGTCAGTCCATATGGGTACTAGAGTTATATACCTCAGTACCCAGGCGTAAGACATTTGTGATCACGAGCGCGAATAGGACAGATAAAAATACTAACTGCCTTCATTCTGAGATACACATTCTTGGTGGCGTACAATAAAAGTCCTATTACTGCCGACTCTGTTACTAAATTGTTGATACTTACTATGTACGTAATTGTTGTACAGTATTAATAGCTGATATTAATAGGAATGAGTGACACTAACAGTATTGTAGTCTTATACGGGATCGGATTCAAATACTCGATCGGCTGGCATCGATCATTTGGCAACTAATATGTTCATACAAAAATAAGATCAGCATACCCTCATGAACAAACAACATCAGAAGCGCCGGTGAAAGTCGCGATACACCTATCTTATATACAGACACCGGCCGGCGTTGTGTTCCCCGGACCGAGAATTAGGGTCACTTTCGCTGTGGAAATGGTTGTGTTCAGCTTATTGATATGAAAGCTCGACTTGTTATGGATTAAATTGCATTAAAGGCAACAAAATTGCTCTCTTGTGCCGCGGCATTGGCGTTAAGAAAACGATATGTCAGATTAAATTACTAATAAGTATTCCCAGCGCTTAGAAATGGCAGCAATTTTTGGATAAACTTATTGAAATATTTAGGAATGTTTTAAAAATCGTATGAAGGACAAAACGCAGTTTTAATTGTTATTTTTTCTGTTGTAACTTATAGTAGGATCATAATAATATCGTCTTTGAAGACTTGCACATACTGACCGTATGTGCAAGCATAAATTCAAGCATAAATTCAAGCATAAATGTTGTAAGGATGGTTTCGATAAGAATTTCACTTTTGTAACTTAAGGTTCTATTTCGTCTGTTCGATGCCAATAGGACTACACACACCTATATATGACATTATTTTCATTTTGGAACTCGTTATTGTCAGAATTAATAGTTTTAAAATGTTTTTATTATTTTTAAAAAATATATTTACTCTTTCAAATTTAGGATGTGCGAGCTTAAAAATAGACTCTTTTCATTTCTATTATTATTATTAACTATTAAGAAACACAGAGTCCTTTCATACCGTAACTCGGTTATAGAACAAAACCGATTCGTTTAAGGCGTGTTCCAAATACCAAAGAACAACGGGGCTTGCTGTGACACAGTGACGGTGTTGGTCTCGATTCTCGGCCTTGGGTTAAACGTGATAAGTGTCAATATAACATCGACAAGTGTAAAATTGACGTGTCCACAGAATTATATGTGAAAAATCGCACGTAGCGTCAACAGTTTTTTTAAATGTAGTTAAATAATATTTACCACTTTCGGTTTTTACTAAAATATTTATAACTTTTTATCTTATGGACACGAATATTTTTTTAAATATAAATTTTGTTATTTATATAAAATTATTGCACATTTGTTTATTTTCAAATTTATAACACTATGGTAGATGTTATCGGTCTTAAAATGCATTATTGAAAAATCAAAATAATGTAGGATACCCTAAGACGTTTTTATTTATGGTATAAAAGAATAACATTTAATCGTAGATATTGGCACTTTACGTGGTCGGCTTATCATTACTCACGGTTTACTTTTTTAATTGTGAGACGAGACCCAGGTTAAGTAAGTTAGGGAGAGTAAGATTAGGACGATAAACTTGTTCCTGACGATTACAATAAATGTGGCATAACCAAATGCTGAGAAATAGATGTTAGACATTTTACAAAGATGTGTCAAATTAGTTTCACAGTACTGGCAATAAGTTGAAAATTCTCCAAAAATTTCCAAGATCATGACCGCAAAGTTAATTCATATTTTTATAAAATTCAAATTAAGAACGTTGTCCATTAGCGCTAATTAAGTTCTGCAATTATCTTTGTATTTGGTAAATATAACCTTATTATAAACTGTATATTTATAACTTTTTTGCTAACTGATTAAGACTTTTAGGTATACTTTTAGTAATTATTTTGGACGTACATCCACACCCAAAATAATAAGTCCTCAATTTGATTTTTTTTTGAGTTGACTTTAACTTAAATGAAAAAATGTTGTGTGAATATGTCATAACAATATGTTAATGGTATTTCCAAAGTATTCTGTATTTATTTTTTGCATACAGATTCCAATATGTCTCTAACCTAAATTTAAGTTACGAGGACTATCAAGTGACCTATTATTATGACAAAATAAATTGAATTAACATTACAATTTTCTATTCTTTTTGAGATGTCGTTGAGCTGTTTTAATGGCTATACTATATATGTAGGTATGCTACTATTTTCGTTCAGGATTACGTGTATCTAATATTGAATTCATGAATTTTATGGTTTCTGTTGTTATATTCAGTTCCTCGATCGATATGACTTGGGTTACTTTAAAAAAGTAGTAGTTGTGAAAACCGTTATATATATGTATGTGTCTAGGAATACGTATTTATTTGTGGATTTGTCTTCTTTTTGTATCTATGTCACTTATTTCATATTTCAAGCGTTTAAAATTTGTTGTTGAGTGTTTGTGCGCGTTGATGTCTTTTCTATGACGAAAATGACTAAGTCCTTGTAGAGGGACATAATGCTTTACTATTATGATAATTATACTTTAACATTGTTATTAGCATATTTATTGTCTATTCTATTATTTTAACGACGTATTTTGACTGGTCGAGTAACACATCGAAAATAATAATAATGTTGTCATTCTAATAAACTAGTCAATGCGAAGATATCACGTACACGATCTTATGTTCTATTATGAAGACAGGTATGTGTTTCTTTATAGAGAGAGAAAACAATCGTCCTTTAAAGGTGACAGGTGTCATTGTATCGTTCACACAACTGTCACTTGACAAAGATTTACTTATTGTCTAAATGTGGGACGTTCTACTTTTCTTACTCGGGAGTCTAATCCAAACAGGACATGTTAGGCTTTAGGACGTATTAAAACATATTCAGTATAGCCGTCATTACTCGAAAAAATGTTCTACTTTACTCTATAAACTCTTGTTATATAACAGTACATCTGAAAGACATCAAGAAATACTTAAGTCCAATTTAACGTTGGCCACAGGTGTCTACAGGGAGGCGACGTCCAGTTACTGTACTTAGGTGGAATTTGCCTTGACAACGGTACCTTAATGGGTACATTATACTATATATCTACATATGTATAATTACACATATGTGATTATATACATATTGTTTTCTTGCTGTGTGTTAGGACTTATGTTTGATTTACTGAAATAATTTCGCTAATTTCACTCCTGAGGCTGAGATTTTTGGTTTGCTTGCTGTGTGTTTACTGTTTGTCTAGTTATTATGACATGTATTCTACCTAATTTGGGATAAATTTGTCAAAAGTAGTTTTGGTCCAACGAATTTATATACTATTTTTGCTAACATAACTCTGTTAAGTTTTTCTTATTGCAATACCTAAAGGCATTAATTTTAATGAAGAAAACCTACTACTGTTGCTCGTATACATTTATATGAAATGATGAATAGAACCACAACTTTACCTGGGACTTGCTAGTCCTGAATGACTTAGCAGACCTAATGACTTATATGGTAAATATTTTTGTAACCAAAATGCAGCAGTATAAGTCTTAATGCGTAGCAGTTGTAATAGCAGTATTTTCTCAGCGTCTGAACTTTGGACAAGACTCTACCAACTTTAAACATGATTGTTACATTGTTACCACATTTATATGTAATCTGTGAGCTAGAGTGCACGTGAACCATAAAATGACATAAAGTGGAAAGTGTTTCCTATTACCAACCATGTCGTAAATACACGTCCTCAGTAACCCATAAGCAACTATTAACCGTTAGTCGTACGTCAGCGAAACGTTTTATTACATTTACTTTGCGACTCTACTTGTGATTGTAACGCATGAACAAAAGAGGTATAAAAAGTAACACGGTGTAAACCATTGTAACTTTTTACAACGTTTGTTCCATTTTAGCTCTACATAACAATATATATGATTATATAACACTATTTGCATAGGTGCATGATTTTTTACGCTAAGCACTCGCTTATTTCTTGATGGTGTTTTGTGGAGCAAGACCTCTATAATAATAGTTGATGAAGCTTTAGGGCGGATACCATTAAATCTTTTCATTTCTTTCATTGTTACGTCATATTACGTTTTCTTTAAACTGCAGGTAATAATGGAGTTATCAGTCATTGTTTATTCCTTTAGCGAGCGCTGAGATTTTAAATGTTTATGTTTTACATTTCGTACCAGTCCTTAAAAGTTAACTTCGAAAACACTGCCATTTATTTATTAGATATTATTTGTTAGATGTTACCATTATATTTGAATAAATTTAAGAATAAATTTAATCAATACTAATCATTGACAAATAATCGAACATATAAGTACACACTCAGTTAGAAATGCGCAAATTATATATATGTACGTATGTATATGTATGAAATGCTGTATATGATTCCAAATAATTATAATTATAATATCTCATACACGCTATCAATCATTATTTTATTAGGTGTATAATTCATAGCATGATTATACCAATTATAATAGTTAATTGATTCTTATGTTTTTAAATACTTTAACAGTACATAAGTTATTGGGTGCGTTTTACTTATTACGATTATTTATTCATTTTCGAAATCGATTTTTTTCGAAGTAAAAATATGTACATAGGTATAAACAATTACATGAGGCTTGGAAAAGGAGTTAATTATATGTGAGTTAAATATTTTATTCCCTACCTGTACATAGTATCTATCAATAAAAGACATAGTGAACTTATTCTCGGAACCAGACCAGATGACGATGTAGAAACGAGAACGCATACCGATACGTGCGTCCGCGGTATACGATTAACATAATAGTCGTACTCGGTCCGGTTTGGGTTATGTCATGAGCGGTAGCGTTTATCTAAGCGAGGATTAGGCAATTAAGTTATCGATTTGTATCATTTAAACAACTTTTGTACGTTATGCCCACTCACGTTTCCTTTAATTTGGTTATAAATATTTGTTGTCTTGGTTGGTTAATGTTTTAAATCTATGTTGTGTGTAATCAAGTATATATCTTTTATTTGCATTTATATGTCCAGTATTGTTAACGTCATTCGTTTCATCATAAATTCTTTTAGCGTTGTATTGTATGACATGGGTCTCTTCTCAGGATGAGATTTAACGCCAAAGTTTTCCACTCTGACCAAGTTAACAGATAATCTATTATTAAAAATATTTATCTAAATCTAATAAAGTTAAAAAACACTAATTTAGCAAAATATAAAGGCTGTTGATAGTAGTAAGCATCTAATATCTTATGACTTAACGATGGAGTCATTGCACTTGGAGTGTTGTAATTAATGTGTTGAATGTTACGGTCAAGTACTATATAATTAAATAAGAGCGTTTTTTGTTCAGTAAATGTTGCTATTTTATAGTACATTAATTCCATGCTATTGTAAACATTTTGTAAATTTTCGTTGTTAAATAAAAATATATTTACAACTACTATATGTGCATTAACCGTGGCAATAATAGTTATAATTGATAATAATTTGAATTATATATGAATTGGGAAAAAGAGGAAATAACATGTCTGAAAAAAAGTTTTTTTTTTATACTACAATATTACACGCGTCTAATAAACCTTAAGGAAATGAATTTCTTTTCGAAATCAATCTAATAATATGTTTGGGTATATATCGTAACTGCAGTAAGCCAAGCATCACACAGGTGACTTATAGCCTCCCCCATTTCACAATGTCACGCTTTGTTACTCTATCAACATTGTTATGCAACCCTTGTTACATATACCTTATGGGGTAATGCTTGCTAAAGTCAAATCTATGGCTTCACAAAAATTTTCCTGTAAGGCTCAGGTTTTGTGGACATTTTTGTTGGTATTTTGCTCCGGCCGAACGTCTGCAACTTTATAAGGCGCAGGTTCGGCCGCATGTGGAGTACTGCTCTCATCTGTATGCAGGAACACCCCAATACCAGCTTCTTCCTCTTGACCGGATCCAACGGAGAGCGACTCGAATCATCGATTGTTAGGATCTTTCCGATCGGCTTGATCCCTTGGCGTTGCGTAGAGATGTGGCTTCACTCTGCATTCTCTATCGATTATAC
>DWFT01000196.1:0-13525 GCA_018246795.1 Microceris patrobas patrobas
TTCAGGAGGTATTGTCAGATATATCACGTAGGTATATGTTGGAATAACTTGTGAAATATACTACACTGCTTTGTCTAACACTTCGGGGATTACAGGCGTGAAGTTACGTTTTTTTTGTGGAGTAAATTTTTTATGTAGTGAATGTAGTTTTTTATGTAGTGAATTTTTAATGTACTGAGTTCATGTAAAAAGATGTATCATTGTTTTTTTTCCCCTAGCCCATTCCGAAGTATGCCACAGGCGTGCTCGCTATCCATTTGGATAGTTTAAATACGTCATTATTTAAGATCGCAGTAGTTATATTTATGAGTAAAATATTCAATATTGCAATATAAGTTGTTATAAGTTTCAATGTATATTGTTTCCCTATTGTTTTCAAAGAGAATTGTTTCATATTCGCTCAGTTGTTGACTGTTTTTTTAAAATAAAATACATTTTTAATTAAAATTTCGGAATATAGCAATCATATTTATATACTAGGTGAATGGTACAGTATATAGAGCAACTAAAATATATTCTTATAAGAAAAAATGAAATTCTTTCCTGTACGTTTATAAAACTGATACTAACTCATTAAAATACTAAAACAAAAACTTTCTGCTAACACAAATTAAACAGACGAATCGATGTTTACTGGAAACTCCAAATGTGGTTCGATTTCTCATATAAATGCAAAGTAATATTTTATTAAGGACGTGCATTAAGCGCCTCAATTTTAATCACCATAATCGGTGGTTTTATATTATTCGAAAACTTTTTTATGTCTCAATTAAATTAAACCGGTCGGCATTTAGTTGAGCGTGAACACCGTACAGTGGAGTGAGACAAAAAATGAGAAAGGGTTTTTATTATTTACGCGGTCCGTGTTCACTCGTTAGAACGGAGACGATGGAGAAATATCGCAGCAGTCGCTACTCCAGTCTACTTCTCCCAGATGCGCATGATTCACCGCGGTGACGGAGCGCACGAGCTCTTTTGGCGCGGCTATTTTCGTGCGCACTGCTCGGATCTTATTACGAACGCCTTTTTGGTGGACATGACTATGTCCAAAGCGTGAAACAAAATATTATTAATAAATCACCTAGATACAAACATATATATACATGCATATATAGCAATGCGCACGCATATTTATGTACTTTGACCCATCAATAAAAACCGTGTATGGACTGTAATTCTCTTAATTTTTTTATTATTTACTCATAAAAACTGTATCGTTGCGCATATATCATTACATATTACAAACGAACATCAAACATTTAAATTATACAGGTGTAATCTACATTATTATAAAAAAAAGATCCAAATCAACGGGTATTTTAGAGTCTGTCTCATAGATTTGTAGGTCAAGGTCATGAATAAATTGAATGCACGATTCATTTCTATTAGCTGTATACATACTTTGTGATAATAGCAAGAAAAAGTTCTGTGTGAAAAAAACTTTGTAAAACATCGGAATCTACCCGCATGGTACAATTTAAATATGGGAAGCATTAAGAATTTCGTCTAGCAATGGATAACATCTACCATCCAGCCAGTTGGATACTAAAATAATCCGTTTACCTTTCATCCCTAAGCGTAGCGCCTTGTGTAACGCACAACAGGTTCGAGATGTCGTAAATGAAACCGCAATTGCATTATAATCTCAGCACCGCGTGACTGTATTGATTGCAGCCTGCCTCCCCTCACCAGCGTGTCAACAATTATATAAAATTAGCAAAGAAGCTGCGTATTAAAGTCCAATCATAATCGAATTTGATAGCGTTTTGTTACTACCTTGCTTATATTACCTCAAAATTATTCTAGGTTTTTGTTTTTATATATCAAACGCATCATTATTTACATAATAGTAACGTAAAAGTTATATCTGATAGTAATGTTAGATTTCACTAGTAGCATTAAAAATGTTACATTGCAAGTTTTAAAATGACTGCTAGAAAGTTAAATGATAACATTAAGTTATACGTGATATAAATATATGTAAGTGCATTTTAAGCAAATATACAAATCAAATTCTAAGCTAATATACTATATATACAACATATATACATTTAAATCAAAATTGTACACATGTCCGTACATCAATGTTAGTACATATAATCAACGCAGCGATGTTTGCCGTATCGCCTTCTAGACCGTGGCCACTTGGCCGAGCTTGAAACATTCCGTGCGCCATATGGTCACTGGCCCTCTACAAACTCTTTATGAATCATAATAGTAACTCCGTCTCCTAGTACTACGAATAAAACTGTCTTGTGCTACGTGCATCGTACCTGTTTTCAATATAATCTAATCATCACTGCAACCTTGGCGATACTCGCAATGGTTAAGCACGTTGATGTTCGGTTACCCGCCATAATATTTAAATGGGCATCGTGAATTAAACAATTGTTGAATGGCACGTTTTTATATATGTGTTTATTTCTCAACACAAGGAAAACATCCTCCCGACCTTCACTATCATCATGGTATCGGACGTTCAAAATTGTTAATATTTTTAGCTGCTCACAATATTGACGAATTTGTTATGGTTAAAAAAATTAGAGACCCAAATTTAAATTAATTTATGGAGAATAAAAATGGTTTTCTATTAAATTTAATAAAGAAATGATATTGCAAAAGCTTATTAAGAAGACGATAAGTAATCGGAGATTATTTATGTACATAGATAGATACATAGATATAGAGATTTAAACTTAGATAAAATTAAAATTAAAATCTTTGACGCACATGTAATGTACTTTTTACTCGAGTAACGTGACTGCGCGTATCGATCATCATGTAAATTTATTCTACTTATTCGTTTCAATTCAATAAAGCTAAAAGTAAAAGGGACATTGCTTTTACGCCAACTTGTAAGACAGGTAGGTACGTTATGGCTGACACACAAAACTAAATGAAAAAAGAATGCTCAATTACATATAAAATTTACAAAATTACTCACTTTGTAGACGTGTAACTGTACGCTCGATAACGCAGTAAGATATGTTAATAAAAAGTAATGTTACATACTCTACTTTTACAGTGTAAATAAACGTTACAAATGTCATTAAAGAATGATTTAGCGCTTAAAGCGCTTTAGGGATCACGTAACAGATACTGTGACCGCCAAGGTAGTGTGGAGCACAGGAATTATAACAGGAGTGCCGGCACGAGATGTGTACGATGATGTAGCATAATCCGCGGCTAACGGTTACGTGGAGAAAGCCAACGTCCAGTTAGCTGTCGCCCGACAACAGTAAAGCTCGTAACGTGTCCAATGCGTAAATACTTTTAATGTACATTATTGCTATAACATTACCGATTCAGAAATGCTTTTTTCGACATTTTTAAAACTTTGTACATTTGAATTAATCTTTGTACGATTTTTTAACAGTAAACTATAGATTTATTGTAAAGTCAAATATTTTTAGCGAACATCATAATATTCCCTTTTATATAGATATTACGTTTAATAGATAATCGCTTGTAATGTACATAAAAGACAGTTAAATTTTAATTTAGTGAGGTTTATTTTGTAATGTTCATTTATCAAATTCAAGTTGCGATCACTTCGACAATGTGTAATTACATATTATGTGCACAGGGCACAGGAAATCTTTTATCAATTAATAAAACTATAATTATTTAAAAAAACACTTTGACTAAAACTACTACTACTAAAAAGTCTTAAAACCACTGTTGAACAGATATTATCGACTATATGATTGACTATTTCCAGCGTTCGAAATGTAATTTCTAAGTCGCTACTTTTTATATTGAAAGAAAATTGTACTCAATGCGGTAAACGTGCTGCTTTATATAAATTTTAAAAATAAATGTAATTATATACGTTTATATGTTATATATTATAATTATATATAAAGAAATATAATAATAAATATAAATAAATTAGTAATGCTTTATATAAATTTCTTTTTATACATTACTACTAGAACATACTTAAATGTGTATTGTATCTAGTGTATTGTATCAACATAAAACACTCCTACTAGTCATAAAATCACTTAGATATTAACTTGTGCTCGAATTAAACAATACTTGATAAATTGCGGAAAAATTATATGACCAAATTAAAAAACCAAAAATAGACGTTCGAAACGAAAGGAATTTGTTAGTCAAAAAACTGAGTTTTTTATAACAATTATATGAATAAACGAAAGTACGCTAGAAGGCTCAAAGCCGGTGATATTATGTTAACAGCGTTTTTAAAAACTGAAAACATCTTGCCGCGAAACTACTTTCGTGGCAGAAAGGGGCCCAAAAACTTCTGGATCGTCGACTATTCGGGTGAACAATTAGTGTCAAAATTATTCTTTCTGAAAAGTCGAAAAACCTACGTAAACATTAACATAAACCTACATACAATGTAAGAAATATTACGTGAAATTGCCTAACAAAGTAGGAAAATACGAATCTTTCCCAGGTAATAAGAATTTCATTGTAATTATTTTAATAGCGATAGATCATTTTAACAATGGAAGCCAATTTAATGCAATTATCTGCAAACAATTAAGATAATTTACCTTGATTTTTATGCTAATGTAGTTCTATTAAAATTTAAAACGAAAGAAAATGGAGAGAGATTGTACTCGCTGCGACTTTGGCTAGTGTTTGCCACTTTGTTCTAAAATTTAAAACAAAATTATGTGCCTCCTGTTTTTTTTTTATTATTACTATTGCGAAAAGATTAATACCGGTTTCCAAAAAAACGCTTGAACAAAAATTTATTTAGGTATATTATTCACAAGAATTTCACAATATTCTCCATAATCATTTCTACCGTGAAGCTGACAATTGTTGTTATAACCATTTATAGTTTCGAAACCTATATGAAAGGTTCGCTTGGTACTTGATGGTCCACCTTTATACTAAAGTTTCAAACAAAAGCTAACCATGTCAGATCTCAAGAGTATCTACGCTTCTGTGATTAACTTCGACAAGAAGAGTTGCTAATCGCACTAATACTAATATGTATTAATAGGAATATAATGTTATTAACAGTCCTATGTCTACATTCCTGTTACAAATTAACTAATCGTCTTAGTTACAGCAACAGCAAAAGTGCCAGAAAGGACTGGGTATTTAACGTTTTAAAGAGTATTCGTTTCACGTGTCATTTGTAACTACTGCCTGCACGAACTTCTCCAAAAAAAATTTTGCAATAACAACAACTATTTTAAGCAATAAACATGAATAAATAAAAACAGCGTTTCTAGTAAGCAACTAAACGGAAACATGGAGTTACGTAGAGTGGTTTTTCTACGTTCTTTTTTTTTGTTATAGAGATAAAATGGAATCAAGCACCGCGACGTACTACAGTTAAGCTGTTACGTTATAATGAGAGATGAGCACGTCCCATCTACGCGGTGGACGGAACCAGACAGCACGTCGAGATGACCATCTACCTGTCGCCTACCGTTGTCTGTGCTTCGCGATACTAAGGCATCAACCATGTATCACATGTCTAACTAGTGTTATTTTATATACAGCAAGCATGTATTACTGTTACATATTTATAAAACAATTTTTTTTTCAATGTACGTTGTGTTTTTAGTCAGCAAATGCATTGTCAATACACGATTTAATAGAGGTGGCAAAGCTCAATTGACAGTGAAAGACAATCGCCGTTGCAATATTATCTAAGCGTATACAGCCACATAATTAGATGGATGGATGGTTATACATGTATACATAAGTGGATAAATGCAAATGTATGGTCGTTGACCTCGTTTGTAACGATGTCGGTGAAAAGTTAAAGCTGTTTTCATTGATCGCAGACGCTAAGAAAGAGTGAAAACACCGTAAACGAGTGATGGCCGTGTTTTTCGCGTCGTACATTGTAATTGCGCTATTATTCTATAGTTCTCAGTCGTACATCGGAATAGAAAACCGATAATTATGACGATTGTACGCAAAAACACAACATGTACGGCGCACTTTATTGACTTTACAATGCTCGTATCAGATTTCAATCGATTGTTTATTTATTTGATTCATTATTTCGTATACGTCTAAGGCATACTCTTATAAGCACTGCGTTTAACGTAGCTGTCATACTTATGTTGTTAAAAATGAACGTTGTTAAAAATAAAAATGAAATTATTTGAAATGATAAAACTAACTTTTTACTTTTAAATTATATCCCCAATTTAGAGATGGTATTTTATTAAACATTAATTCAAAATTCCAAATAATTTATAAGATATGGAAACAACGAATGTTATATAATTAATTTTTAATGGAAAGGTAATGGAAGGCGTAATATGATTCATAATATGATTTTTTATACGATTTCTAGAAAGTGTGAATAAATTATTGTTTTGAAAATCCGTTATAATTTTACATAATATTATGAATTTCAAGTTTTGACTGCACCTAAGACATATCTGGTTTAAACTCGATATAGATTTGTTTACTGGAAATTAGTTGCGCAGCTGTTTCTGAGGACTAAATTGGAGTACCTACATGAAGACCTAAAGTTATTGTGTTTCCTATCAGAAAAGAAGATTATACAAGACTTGCCGTTTAGTCACAGAAATGCGATACTAAGATGTCTAGAAAGTTCTATCACCTTTATGTGCAGGGGGGGCTGCAATTAAGACCGGAATTATATTTAATTCCGTCCAAATGATATTATACATACATTAATAGCGAGTAATCAATATTTACGCCACAAATGTAAATGTATATGACTCATGCTCATTGTCATTCAATAGTCTCTGAATGTTTGCTATTTCATTTTCACATATTAAAACGCTAAGGTGCGCTTCAGTTTGAACAACTGTTGACTGTCAGCGCACATCCAGTACATTACGCTATGTTAATTATATATAGATACCTGAACGGACGCAACTCTTAATGAGGTCACATACCAACGATAAATCTTGGTGTGCTTTTGTTGAGAATAAAGGTTGTAAGACTAAAAAATTTCTAAATCTAGTAGTGAATTCCTAGAGATTGTGTATATGTTCCGAAATAGATTTTTTTTTTTTAATTTACAACTCCATAACAATGGTATTTAGTATTCTCTGTATTGAAAATATCGTTGTTATTAACGCAGTTCTAAGTTCAAACATCTTATGTAAACACCGAACGAATTCATTAGCGGATACCTACATAATTCTCAATACTAATGATACCATTTAAGTTTTATTTGTTTGCGAGATAATACTGATCTAAATAAAATATAATTTATGTAATAAATTTATTCCGAAGCGGTGGTAGCATCATTTTGACGTACAAAACGTGTTCTTATGAACCAATTTTGAGTAAATGAATTTGAATTTGAATTTGATGGAAAATAACGGACACAATCGAAATGCAAGCATTTATAGGTCTGTTATTGACTATAGGTGTCCATAAACAAGGAGCTGTGGACTTTAGAAAATTGATGCCCACTATTTGGACATCCAATATTTCGCGCTACAATTGGTAAAAACAGATTTGCTTCTTTGCTACGGCTTTTGGGATTTGATGATAAAAATACTAGATCTCTCAGAAAGTTAAGAGATAAACTGGCACCTCTTAGAGAGTTATGGAAATGTGTAAATCATAACCTAAAAAAGTTTTATTTGTTAGGAGAAACCTGACAATTGATGGGCAGTTAGTACCTTTTCGAGGATGTGTATCATTCAAACAATATTTACCGAGTAAACCTGATAAGTATGGTATGAAAATCTGGTGGATTTGTGATAGCAAAACTAGCTTCCCGCTATATGGCATACCTTATCTTGGAAAAAAAGGAAGTAACAGAGCCCAAATTTGGCGTACAATGTGATCAACCAGTTATTTGATTTTGAACCATATTTTCGAACTAACAGAAACATTACTTTTGACAATTATTTAACGACCATTGAAGTTGCTAAAACCTTGGCTGAAAATGGACTAACAATGGTAGGAACAATGAAAAAAAATAAAACTTGTATTCCTTTAAATTTTCAACATCATAAAAACCGTGATGTAGAATCAAATGTCTTTGGTTTTTGCAAAAATATAACGTTGGTGTCTTATGTTCCGAAAAAGAACCGTGCTGTTATTTTGTTGTCTACGATGCATCATAGTAATGAAGTAAACGTGAGCAAAAAGAACAAGTCTGAAATAAATTTGTATCACAATTCCATCAAGGGAGGTGTTGACACGCTTGATCAGATGGTCCATGAGTACACAGTTCGAAGTAAAACAAACGGATGGCCTGAAGCATTTTTCCAAAATATTACAGATGTGGTTGGCATCGCATCGCTAATTATATGGAAAAATTTATATCCTAATTGGAACCAACAGAAGAAGAATGTACTAAGGAAAGTTTTTTTGCGTGAGGTTGTAACCGAGTTAGTTACACGTACACCACATATAAGAAGACGTAACAAGAAAGGCCTGACAAATTATCATTTAGCAGCTATTGAAGATGTAGTTGGATGCAATCAAGAAGCAAGTCAATCTTCTGAAGCTGCTACAAACAAAAAAGAAGCGCTGTCTCATTTGTCTTGCAAAAATATCCAAAACATCTAAATGCTATTTCGGTTTCATGATAAATGCAACCGAAATGTATGCTCTGAGCACTCTGTAAAAAAACATTTGTAATGTTTGTAAATAAATATTAAATTAGTTTAAACAATTTCAGATAGTTATATGTATGTACATAAATAAATATTATTGCTTAAAACTACATTACAGTTTATAATTATTGTCTTTTTCTCTAGAAGTATACATGGTGTCCGTTGGACACTTCTAGTCAGTTACGTTTGTAAAGCTTACTGGGTTGTTAAGTGTTAAATACAACACACCTTTGCCATCGTGAGCTGCAGTTGAACGCCTTTTTTTGTTTTGCGACAATGACAAATCTGCCGAAGAGTCACGAATTGTCAGATAGCACGTTCGAGAAGAGTGGTTCTAAAATGTCTGTTCTAAATTCTTAGTCGAATCTTACGACAACCACAGGAATAGACGGGGTGCACTATTCTACTACACAGAGTCACACAGGTATATTAAATAAACTTCAACGAGGTATATTAAATACAAGTAAATAATGTGCAAATTAGTAAACAGAAATAATCCTTTTCGATCATTTCTTAAGCCGTCTGAGTTATGTCACGTCACCATTTACGATACAACTAAACCACGTCAGTACTTAAAGGTTAAGAACCCTAGACCAAATTGGCAATTTTATAAAAACAGTTGCAATGAAAAAACGGTCTTCAATAGATGGGACACAAACAGATGATTTGCGTGAAAAAACTGTACCTAAGCACAAGATATCTCTGATGAGAAAAGACAAGAAATAAAAGATCATATTCTGTCTTTTCCATCATATGAAAGTCATTATACAAGGAAAACTACGTCAAAAAAATATTTGCCTTTTCATTTGACTATCACCAAAATGCACGAATTATTTTGTGCCTCCATCAATCAAAATCTATAGTCAAGAATTTCATAAACTAGGATTATCTTTCAAGATCCCTTGTGTTGACATATGTAATACATGTCAAAAATTCAAAATGCAAATACAGTTTAGCAAGGACGAAGACAATAACAGTTAACTAATTTCTCAACATAATCATCATAAGAACAGCTGATCAAGCTTATGAGTTAAAAAAAGCGACACAAAAATATAAGAACGACGATACTGTACAGGTTGGTTTACAACAATGTTTACCTACTCCAGATATGATACTGTACGTTTGATTTACAACAATGTCTACCTACTCCAGCATTAACTACCAGTGTAGCTTTTTACAAACGTCAGATGTGGACGTTCAATCCTACCATTCATGACAATAAAACAGGAAAAGCTGTGTGCTACATCTGGTCTGAGTCAATAGCTGCACGAGGAGCTAATCAAATTGCATCTTGTATCTACAAGCATCTTTAAACATACCTGCCTGAAAATACGAAACTTTAGATATTTTATTCTGATACTTGTGAAGGTCAGAACAGGAACTCCTATGTTACATCAATATTCACCTGGGCTTGACAGAAGTTAAGTTTAGAATTCATAGATCACAAGTTCATGGTACCAGGCCATAGCCATTTAGAAGTTGATAGAGACCATGGTCTTATCGAACAGAAGAAAAAGAAGATGGAACTGCAGATTTATCACCCTCATGAATGGAATCAACTAATTAAATTGACCAGCAAAAAGTTTGTAGTGGTTGAAATGTGTGGTAGTGCCTTATTAGATTTTTCTTCTTTATTAAAAGGTCCTCTAGTGTTAAGGAGCAAAGATGTAGATGGAAGACAGGTCAAATGGTTGGACAAAAGAGGAGTCTGTTTTGATAAAAAATTTGGCATGATTTTTTATGAAGGCACCTTGGACGAAAATGGTAAATTTAACCGGTTGAATTTGAAATGCAGATGTGGTATAGTACCCAATGATATTTCCTAAAATATCATCTATGCCTCTGCCTATCTCAAAAGAAAAAAGGACGATTTAATATCTTTACTTGATTCCACATATATTTCACAAATTTTATTTAGATTTAGTTACAAAAGAAAGTTTATGTAACACTGACATCATAGACGGTGACATTGAATTTTAAAACTATTTTGGTACATGATTTTTATTTTTAATCTATTTTATTTTGTTTTTTTATAGTTTATAAGAGAAATTATTTTTAGTATTTTTAACATAAGTTACAATTCCTGGACGTTTTTTTTAACATAAGTTACTGAAACTACCCTTTTCCTTAATACAATTATACAAGATATACTTTTATGTTACTGTTTAAATAACATTGTTTTGATTTATAAATGACAATAAACAAATTAAAAGTACTTTTCTGTGAAGGTTTTTTTGTTTCCTTAAAAGTTTGGATTTTTTACTTAAATGCTAGGGTCTGCCGACTCTAGAAGTATGTGTCGACGAATCTCTAGTACCTTGGAGAGGTCGATTGATATTTCACCAATATATACCAAAACAAGGTTCTCAAATATGGTATAAAAGTATTCAAACTTTGTACAGAAAAAGGTTTTACTTGCAATTTAGTAGATCAAGGGATGGAGAAACTGAACTTTCTGAGAAAACAGTCATGTCACTTGCGGAAGGTCTGCTTGATGAGGGAAGTACTCTATACACTGACAATTACTACACAAGCGTCCCTCTGGTTCTTTGATTGAAACGTAGAAAGACACATCTTGTTGGAACTTTTAAAGCCAATAGAAAGCATTTTCCAAAAGGGGTCATGCATACCAAATTGAAAAGAGGTGAGATTTGTGCAAAACAGTGAAATGCCGGAATCGTAATCTTGAAGTGGCGTGACAAGCGTGATGTGAGAATGCTGTCTACAAAAACATCTGGACTCAAGACTATCATTGGCCAAAGCAGGAACAGACCAGCCATAACGAAAGTGGAGTGCATTGTCGACTACAATAACGGCAAGTCATTCATAGACATCAGTGATCAAATGACAACATATGGGTCCATACTGAGGCGCTGCACAAAATGGTACCGTAGGTTGTTGATAGAAATTTTATGGGGAACCTCTCTTGTGAATGCACATTTTTTATTCAATCAATACTCAAATCTCAAGAAACTTACTATCACTCAATTTAGGGAGCAGGTAATTGAAGGTTTACTAGAACGATCTGCTCTATTAAAACCAAAGTTAAATTAAAAGTTATTATTATTTAATATAACCATTTCAACAAAATTTTTAATAATAATAAGTATCTATCTATGCATTTATGATTGATATTGATAATAAGCAGATTTGTAGTGGGCTCTTTCATTTGTCAAATGGTTGCAACCGCAACTGCTGATCAACAAGTCCTGGGTTTGATTCCTGAATTAGTTATTAATTGATTTTATAACTTAGATTTTCTAGTACCGACACAGAGTTCAGATTTGTGAACTGTATATAATAATAGGCTCACTATCTATTCAATGGTGGGACATGAACTTAACTGGTTAAGTAATGTTTAATATACAACACTACCCAGCATAATCCCTCTGGAATAACAAGATATTACATTACATTTGTATTGAACTGAAGTCATGACATGGTATGAATATACAATATAATGCATACACTTATTGTATACCATACAAATTACAAAGTACAAAATTAAAACAATTTGGTAACACCAAGTCTTATCGCTTAACGAGTGATCTCTTCCAGACAACCTTTACTGGAAGGAGCTTATTTAAAACAAAGGAAAGAAAGTGGACAGGCCATACAACATTGTATCTTAATACATTCACAAAATCATATCAAAGAATGTGGCAATGTGGCTAAAGACGAGTTTAGAGTCGAGGTACAGAGACGAATAAAAAGCTTTAACTTGTACCTATACTTTAAAATATAAATTTAGATACACAATCTATATATTGATAAATGAAGTAAAAACTTTGAACCCCTTTTCACAAAAATTTTGCAGACGGAAGAGTATGAAATTTGACATGCTTATAGTGTATATAGAGGAGTGCAGAATCCTAAAATTAGTGTAATATTTATTAAGAAAAACCATAAATTGAATTAAATAAACCATTTTTTATTTACGGTCCCATTGTTAATGTCAGACATGAGTGATGAGACGGATTGTTGTTGAAGCATGTTTTGTTCCTATTTGTCTAATGCTGTTGACCATAATGGCCTCTACAGCGTTACCGAGTTAGGTGGCGAGCCCGAGCGGCTCCGCCTGATGTTTGGTGAGTGAGCAAGGGGTAGGAGTGAGGTCCAGCATGGACCAGACCCCCGACTCCGCCCTACGACTAAGTTCGATCGCTACTGGCCAACTAAATATAATAACTACCTAAGTATATGAGTAATTTTTAAATTCCAAGGGTTAAAATGTTTATTGCAAAATATTCGTTAAAATGACACGTACATATATTACGTAAGTCTACGTATGTATTACGTATATAATTATATGTAGGTCTAGTCTTTCATTCTTGTGTCAACCTACAATTTTTTATCAAGTTCACTCTTTGCACTTAACCAAAATGTTAAAATGATTTACCTGTAAACCAATATGACAACCTCAACATAATTTACTTTTACATGTCTTAATACAGCTGTTTTAACCATTTCCGTTAATAAAAAAATATATACACAAAAATAGCGAAATCACAAGATGACCACTAACCAGCCAAGCACCAGCAATTGTGTTCAAAAGTAATAGTCGGAGACGCCATATTTTCGCTATATGGGCTACCACATCGCTTACATAAAAAACTACTACAATAAATTTTCACTTTACCGGTTTTTAAGAATGGTGCCATTTACAAAACAGGACTAAGTTCTATAATTCATATAATAAGATAACTCATAAAATAGCAATATTTGATCACTTCACAAATTTAACTCAAAAAGTTAAAATAATGAAATAATAGCTATGTACCATAAGTGTTACTGTTTTAGTTTTTATTTATGTATATTTACTTAATGCGAAATATTTCACACACTATTTATCTTACTTAGGATTTGACTAAACGCACTAATTTTTGGTCAACACCTAAACATCTTAGGTTGAGCCAGTTTCTTGTAGGGTGAGGTCAATGTTAGGACGCCGTTTTTTGACTTTAATT
>DWFT01000197.1:0-13511 GCA_018246795.1 Microceris patrobas patrobas
GAAATCAAGCTTGAGATGATCAGGAGTCGAGTAGTATTACGTAAATTATAAACTGGTTATTTCAGATATTATATATTAGATGCACCGTTCGGGTTTATGTAGACCCGTAACACAAAATTTGTGTGAATAAATTTTTGAATACACTAATGTCTTACCTTTGTAAAGGTGCAAAAAGTAAATAAACTTATAAGTCCCCTCTTTGTTACAGATTGGCATCATGACAACTTCAAAGTGATGAATAAAACGAAAAGCAAAATGGCTGTCACACAATTAGCTGATAATCGAAGAAACGAAATCAAACAATGTAAATCTGAAAGAATACCTACCTTAGAAGATATAAAGCATACAGCAAATTGGAAAAACAAAGAAGTTCGTGGTGTAGAAAAAAAAATTAATGTACCGATAGACATGAATTCTTTATACAAAATGAAGCAAAAATATGTGCTTTACAACCATTTCGGATACAAAGAAGATTTGTTAAGAAGAATCGCATTGAAGAAAGAATACAGTTTTTACAATTACTGCTTTTTAAGCGTATGCCTTAGTTTTATCTTAGGATTGGTGATAGGTGTCGTAATAGTGGGATCACCTCAATCACAAATAGCGAACCCTATTTCCGTACCTAGAAAATCAATCAAAATAAATAATACGTTGGACATACGCTCTAGGAGTCTGAATTCTTTAAAATTCTCAAATCATTTCAAGACCCATAACGAATTTGATATATCGGAAAAAGATAAAGACAATAAATTTGCTACTGTGTCTTTCACGGGAGCAGTAGATTCTCATAAGTACAAAGAAGATGTGTATCCAAAAGCGTTAACAGATGAAATGAAAGAAATTTTAAAAGACAACAAGAATATGAATCACAAACATTCAATCTCTAGCGTAATGAATAAAACAGATCATATTCCTAATGACTTGACAATATTGTATAATAATGTTTATTGGGGTCCAGAAGTTGAGAATTCAATGCCTCAAGGTTACGGAGAGAATACAGCTGAGTTATGGGAAAAGTACATTGATCAGAGTGAAGTGATTAAAATGGAAGTAGGCTGTGGAAGGATGCAGAATCGCCTAATAACCTTTAAAGATGGAATACAGGCCTGCGTGCGTTACAGACAAAACACCGATCAAATACAAGGCGAAATCTTCAGTTTCTATGTAGCGAGCTTGATGAATTTAACGAATCTAGCGCCATCAGTTGTCAAAGTCGTCGATTTGAAGGACAAATTATGGCTAAATGTCGCTAACGATATCGCTGCAGCGCAGTGGAACACAAATCGGGCTGTAGTATTAACACAATACATACCAAGCTTGGAATCCGCTACAATTCCTGAAATTTTCAAGCCTTCCAATCGACATTTAAATAAGAATGACGTACTAAAAATGTCCTTAAAAGAAAATGACACAGTGGAAACAACGAAGCAGATTTTAATTGATAAGCTCAAGACGAAAAACGTCAAAACTACAAATAAAGAACCCATTAATAATTTTGATCACATCGATGTCAAGCTGAACAAGAAAACAATTGACCTGTTTGTGGAGCTCGCGCAGTGGTCAGATTTGATCGTTTTTGACTATTTGACTGCGAATTTAGATAGAATTGTAAATAATTTGTTTAACTACCAGTGGAACATTAATATAATGGACGGACCAGCTCACAATTTAGCGAGAAAGATGGACAGCGGGCTGCTATTGTTTTTAGACAATGAATCCGGTCTTCTACACGGCTATAGACTTTTGAAGAAGTATAATGTGTATCATAGTTTGATGCTGGACAATTTGTGTGTGTTTAGAAAAAGAACAGTTGATTCTTTGAGAAGTTTGTACCAAACTCAATCAGTCGGTAGTAAACTAAGTGATATTTTTCATAGGAAAAACAATGCTGTGATTAGAGACATTCTGCCTCCGTTGCCGGAAAAGAACGCGAAAGTTTTACATGAAAGGATTGGTAAAATTTTAAATCAGGTTGACAAGTGCGAACAGACTTTTGCATACAAAAGTAGATAAATGCCTTTTAAGTAAACAATGCTCGTATCACCCTTATGAATTCATTCTATACAAGTTTTCATTTGTTTCCTATATTAAAAGTTCAACGTAGCATAAAAAATACATAAATGCATTCCTCAGCCTACCTCGTCGAGGATTACAGGCGTGAAGTTACGTTTTTACCATGTGATGTCCTGTTGCTACAGTGTCAATTCTGTTTTTCGCTGTTCCAGTATTGATCGAAAACAACAAAGTTCCTAAATGTAGAATTCATTCACATGATCTTTTTCACAACTTTGGTGCGAGCAAGATGAGTGATATGTAAACATGTGCGATACCAAATAACTTTATTTATTGTATAAATACATCGATTTCGTAATGTGCCAGTATATTGTATTATAGTAATGTTTGCAACGTGATATTTAATATGTTATAGTTCTAGAGTAATACAAACTGTAAATATAATACATGCATTTTTGACTGGTTACCGTTGCGGTTAAAACTCTTTAGATTTATTTCCCGCTATACACATTTTTATATAAAATATTTTTACCTTTTCTAATATGTACAATAAAAATGTTAATAGTATATTATGTAGATGTTGTAATGTCGTTGATGTCTTTTGTATTGCAAAAAAATAAAATGTCTTTTGTACTGTGCATTTTAATACGAACTGCACAAATTAATGTTAATATCAACTGCAACAACTATTATTGTACCCTCTTCTTGTACACTAATGATATAATTTGTATGTATAACTTGAAATCTATGCTCATCTAAACGCACAGAAGATACAATTTAATCTATAATGTATGGGATACTAAGTTTACTTACTGATAATAATTAAGTTACATGTATCACAATTTATATATACTGTGTTTGGATGTAGAGGTTGAAAATCGAAATGTTACGTGTAAGTAGGTATACATTTATTTTATTAATTATATTATTAATATGACATCATATAATAAAATATACCTATATGCATGATAGAAAGTCAGTAATATTAATGTTAAATTACAACAAGTAATTTTTATAGTAATTACAATATTGTGATTTCATTAATTCATCTTCATCGGCTTAAGTCCATTTCGAAACATAGGCGCAAGGGTTTGTACCCATAATCCCCACGCTGATCATGAGAGTTGGGGATCGCAGAGCACGGGTTCTCGCACCGCCTACGCTGCTGCCCGTAGGCGGCCAGAGCATTTCGACGTGCCTAGACAGGCTGCATCTCACTGCAATTCGCCAGCATCGGGTTTAATTGCTTCTTACGACACCCTCAACATAGGATCGGGGGATATATTCTTTTTCCGCCCCGACACGAAAACATATAATTTAATTTTAATATTTGAGATATTTCATTGTAATAAAATTAAAATTTATAAAATTGTAAACCTACAAAACAATCCCTATTCGAGTCTAATAATTGGCTTAAAATCATGACTGATGCTTTCAACATGCTTGTCTCGCAGTTGAAAATGGCATGTATATGAATAAAGTTTAAACAAAGTTGAAAATATGTAAAAGATTGTTCTTGTAAGATAATTACCAAATTCTTCAACTTAGGCACACTCGATATTTACAAATTTTAGAATTCTTAATAAATAGATGCAGGTGCATAAATATATGTACATACATGGCTATTCGTATGTAATGCGATGGTTAATTCTACAGATAATTCAGTTGTATCACGACCCCTATGATGCTGAGGTCACCATGTCAGTATGTCACGCAAAGGTTTCCGGCTTCAGTTCCGGCCAACACGACAAATCTGTTATGAACTTAATTACATTCAGTGTATGTCTTTATGTATTGTTAAAAACAAAGTCGTTATAAAAAAGTTACTGAGTTCAGCAATGTATGTTAAATTATTAAACATATGTATTTTTAAATTTATGAATGTGTATAATATACATATTGCAGTAAAAATACGAAAATATATGTACATTCTACATCTAAAACTTTCATTTCCCATTTATACGCTTCGGTACCAGCAAGCTTTAAAATATGTAAATATATGTAAAAAAGAACATGTAATTATAATAAATAAATGAATCCTCTAAAGACGAATGCTTTGTTATTTATATTTCGGTGGCGGCCATAAATAATTAATGCTTAAGGAGAAGGCATCTTCTAGTTAATTTAAATATACAGCCTTCGTAAGCGAGCACGAGAGATGCGTATTTGTGTATAACCACATACATCTTCGTGCCGGTTACCGCAGCTCTGAGCCAATCTATTCAGTTATTAATAAGACGGGTAGGTGAGTTTAATTTAATAACAGGTTTATTAAATAATTAATGGTAATTTATTTAAGTGGTATTAAAACTTAATTTTTTTATCATTTATAACACAATAAATTATTAAGTGTAACGTTGACAAACAAAGGCAAGTTAGCAAAGTTCCCATTAATTTTAGGATGTTTGGCAATATTCATATTCCGCTAAAACTTCGTTAAGAAAAATTGGTCTGTACTTTAATACTCATATCTTATGGTATGTCCTAATTTAGCACATCGTATCATGCCTTTTTAATTTCATGTCTTTGGCACCTCGTGTTTTTGGCTCATAATATTTCGCACCTAAGATTGTAGTCGCTTCATCGGGTTCTATAAAATACTATTACTTTGAAAATAAAATCTGCAATACAGATTCAAATAGTCAATTCAATATTTCAAAAATGTCTCTATTTTTAACATTTATTCATATAAAAAGTCTTCTATAATCTGTGGCGCTGGAATCTTACCACAGAATTGTATTTTATAAGTTATAATCAGTGAGAGTTTTTGGGCATCTTTTTTAATTTTTTAGATTTTTTTAATCATTTACGTCATGAAAATTGACATTTAATACACGCTTCTACTACAGTACGTTAGTACTTCAATAAAATCATATTTATTTTTTCACCTCTCTCCCTTTATTAATTTACTAAATCATTAAATTAAAATACATCACTTCCTCACATCAGGAAAGGTTCAATGTACACCATTTCGTTTTAGAGAATTAGTAGCATTTTATAATTACTTCTATTATCCGTCGCCCAATCAAAATGAAAAGAAAATATTATTATTGGTATCTGCAAACTTGGCAGGCGTTAGTTGTGTTGTGCCTTTTGGTCTAATCCATTAACCGAACCGATTACCGAAGATAGTGGGTTCGATTCCCAAATACTGCGTGGTAAGTGGTCTAAGCATCTGTGTGTAAAAATTTCTTTATAAAAATGTATTTAGAAATGTAGACAATATTCACAAGCTCTCTAATTGTCATACAGCAAGCAGGCTTTGAGCTTTTTTGGCTTTAATATCCGAGTACAAGTTATCCTAAGATATATTGTTATAGTCAAGGACGCAGCATCATTTAATACAGGTTGTATAGTTATAGCTATAATTCAAAAATAAATAAAGCAAACTTCTTAATAACACAATAGTTTGATGGTGAATAGTTCTGTACAATACACCTACATCTTATAAGAAAAAAAACACAACACTAAATATAACTCGTGACTAAATATAATCAGTATTATGAAATATCGCTATAGCCCTAGTTAATAATGTGAGTACGAATATTGATATTATATGAATAAAATTGTTTTTTACACGTCTGTCTTGTTAAAAAATTATCTTTAATATAATAGACTTATGAATTTAGTAACACATAACAATATACAGATACAGTATACAGAGAATATACGAGAATTAGAATTTTATTTTTATTTACATGAACACAATCATTGGAGTTTCGACAAAAAGAAAGTTCATTATACTTTACATTGTTGTAACTAGATGTGCTCTTTAAAGAAAGTCAATAGCTGTGTTGTTTATGCGCGGTATAATGCGGCGCCGCCCACCGCTACCTCTGGGATCTTAAAGCCGTGTTCAATGCAACACTTCTAACCCTTCACTGAAATATTTGTTACTATTGAAACTTTCGTTTATCTTAGCAAGTCTAACACGAACTATAAGGCTGGGAAATAATAACCTTAAGCATATAAGAAATAATAATAAGCTTAACCACTTAGCACTGCACATGTAACACACAATTGCAATTAATATAGTGTTATTTATACGAGAGGCCATGATGATAAACCGTCGTTAAAACAGTACCACTTCGAGATTTACCAGTAAACGGTACTTTATTTCTGTACTGTCAACAGCAAATGAAGCTTTATTGGTGCCCTCTACTGCACCGACGCGACGTCTCCTATGAGTGGTGTGTGCTGAGTAAAACATTTATTCTGGAATCGGATATAATTGTTCCTAGTCCTAGGACTTAGGACGTAGTATGTGAAGGAGGAGATCTAGAACTACACTACATTAGGTACTTATCAATAGACCAATTTTAATGACGATTTTGACGGCGCCTCTAAGCTACGGTCATTTTTTTAACGCGTCGTAGTTTTTTTTTTTTTCTTATTAAAAAAAATCCATTTCGTGAATCTGTACCACCCACAGTTCGATAAATCATACCGGTGAGTATGATCCAAAACATAAAGCAATAGAAGGAAAAGAGTAAGAATAAGGAATGGATAAAGAAGAAGGAAACAAAAATGAACAAATGCCGAAGAAAATAGTACAGAAGAATGAAACGATAATGATGAAAACAAAGTGTTTAATTTATTTATTGTACTGTTCCCTCTAAAGTACTACTTGTTCAACCATCTACGTCAAGAGCAAATTCTTTTTTTATGTCGTTTGTAATTGCATAAAATTTTTGATTTAATGGAGAACAGCAAACGAGCTGACAGCACCCATAAGTGGCTTTTCTACCGGCAACCAAATATTTGTCTACGAAATGGTTATTTCTGTACCCAGGGCGACCGCAAATCGCTATATTTAAGGTTATGGCACACTAATTCATATCCTATGCGATCAAAGAATAATGTACATTATAAGAATGATCCAGGGCAAGGTATTCTTCCTTGCTATATAGAATATTACAAAACACGTTAATCCCAGAATCTGGAGATATAAATATAACTCAAATAGTCACTAGACATACTGATGAAACTTTAAAACTCTGACAATACATATTTTTCAGCCCTCCAGGAGTTTATGCATATTGTATTCGTAACTGCAAACAACTAACGGATATATAACTTTTTACCTTTAAACACAAATAAATGAAGAATTTTATATAAACTCTTTTTATTCGCATTTAACTATTCCTGGCTGAATTTTTCATTCCTCACACCCGCACGCACACTAACACACATGGATACACGTACGTGTTACACTTACCCTGCAATCTGGAGGCTGTGTTATTCCTCAGTGAGGCGGGCATCGATAGCCGCGACACAATTTCTAATGTGGCTGGTCTCGTGTGCAATTCGCGTGCTTAATTAAAATTCTCTATACTTAGACTTAGAATTATTATTATTATTTGCACTTTTAGCTCTTAATTCAAAGTTGACTTTAAATAAGGTATCAGTTTACACAAAGTTATGTCTGTGTAAGGTATGTATGATTATGTATGTACAATTCTGAATGAAGTGAGAGATGATTAGTGCATTTGGTATTTGTGTGAATGAATGTTTTAACATTACGTGTGATGGTGTGTATTATGATTTGTAATAGTGTTCTCATTGTTTGAAATGTTATTGAAAATAGAACTTCTTTCGGCGCTATTTAAAGTACGCTATGACACGAGGTTCTTCAAACGTAGAGCTTAAAAGTTACTGCAAGGCATACAATCCACTGGTTGATTTTGATGTTGAAAATTTATATAGACAGCGGGCGACTCAGATAGGGCGTATGACTGTTTTAGAATTATAAAATACATGTATGGATGACGTGTGATTTTTGTAAAAGAACCTAAATATTTTAGGTATTATACCGTTACACAAAACAATTACTAAGATAATTCTAAAACATTATTAGTTTAATTTCTAAGTTAAAGGCGGACCCACTTCATTATTGTACTCTACTCTTTTGTCAAGGATGCCATAAGGATAACCTCAGTCAGTTTCTCGCAGTTGTGTTAAGCACTCTTGAGTTTGTATAGAGCTTTAAGAAACATTAATTTTCTGCAGAAGTCAGTCCCCTCGATTGTTGGTCTATGAAAATACAATAAAGTATAAAATTACGTCTTAAGTTATGTAAGAGATAAAAAATGTAACTAAAATTACAATGTTTCACTATTGGTACATAAGATGGTTGTTTCGGTGGCAATATTCAGGCAAATTAGCCAATACATACTAGTAGTTGACTCAGTCACGCTCATAGTGAACAATATTTGGGTAAATTCAGGTAGTATTTATGATATAAAAGTGGGTCGCAAGTACGAGTATGAGCTTCAATGAGACCATTTGACATCAAAATAGACTAATGTGTTACATTAAGCAGACAAATATATTTATAAAAAAACACTTGTTGTTTGTACTATCTCATAAATCAGCGTTTATAAGCCCACTGCTGGACATCGACCTTCCCTCCCACCCGTTCTTCAATCTTTTAATCCAACGGTATCTTACTGTCATCTTACTTCTTTAGACCGTCAGATTACTTGGTAAAAGGGCGACCAATACTGGGACCGAGACGCGAGCACCACAAAATGAAGTTCCCTCCCCATCGATTATTATCAATCCTTGAGAGTGGATTGATACCAATGATGACAATGTGTAACAGAAAAAATATTGATGTGAATATGTGACAAACACAATGCTTTATTTATATTATGTAGATTTTGAACCTGCATTCCGACCTCATCTCGTAAATTATGGTGTATTTTTTTCGGTTCCAAATATTTGCATACTAAAAAAAGAGATCGCTGCTTTCATTTATCGGAACCATAACTTTTACCCGACTCTACATGAATATAAACGTGTTGCCATGTAGAGATAGGTAAGATTGTTTCCTACATGGTAACTTTTTAGTGGTTAATTAAAACTACATATTCAGAATAATGTAATCACCTATGTCAATATACTGCCTCGTACATCGAGTGATTACAAGGCGGACTGCTAGTCGAGAGGTCCTGGGTTCGGTCCTGGGTCCTCGGCTAGTAATCTGGATCTATGCAGGTGTATGGCAATTGACTCACCACGGTAGGACGTAAACCTTACTAGTGAAAGGTTAGAATGTACTACACTTTTCTGCCTACCCCTTATTAAGAGCGCGACGTCACATACGTGCCTATATGAACAAAAAATTTAATTATTTTCACATGTTGCCATACTACATAAATGGCCTTTGTTTTTTCGTATTTCAGTTTCAGATAACATATCAACAAACACAATTCCTTAGCAACGTTATTATATTGAATATTACTGTATTTGAGGACGCAGCAATAAACTACGCCCAGTTCTGGCGCACTTAGCCGGGGTCGCTGGCCGATTACGGCTGAAAAATGTTAAGGGGGGATATCGTTCTGTTCATTAGGGTTCCGTAGTAAATGTTTTATTTATATTTAACAAAAGGTTTCCTTTCTTATTGCAATATCTCTCACTGGGTAATAGTAAAAGCTGACTCTATAAAACACATAACGTGCTTTACACACAAAAAGCAAAAAGGCTTTTCTTTATCTCTTAGAAAGCAGTCTTAAATATGATTTGATAAGTATATAGTGAGGCATTTGGATTAATTGCGACCTATGCGTTAACGGGAGCGCAACATGATATCCATCTGAATATTACACAATAACTAATTATCTTATTGTAATGTTCAGTTATAATTTGTTCAACTTTATTCATATATAATCGATAGAGCGTTCATATTGTAATTGCTGTCTTCACCTAAAATCTTATGTATTATTACCGTTACAATTTAATCGCTTACTGGTATTTTTTTACCGGGTACAATAAATGGATGAAACTTATAAATAAATAAACAAGCTATAACTTAGGCAGTATAAACGTAGAGTTGCATGTGTGCAATGAATAATCTATAATTAGCGAACAACAATAGTTGCTCCTGAATATAACATACATATATCATTACTTTATAGTGTTATCTGACCACTTGTTTCTGGGGTACAAAAAAACCACATACTGTCGTTTTACCTTAAAATGTCTGCCATATGCGACGGATCGCCAGAGCCGTTGTCTTCTCGCTGCTAGGACTCTACTTAACGGCGGGTACATTTGACGAAAAAATAAACCTCCCTTTATGAATCATGTCTCTTATCGCGGCCTTAAACCTTTCGATAAATGGAGTAAGAGACACAAAGAGTAATAAATAAAACAGAGGATATCCTTTTAGTGAATGTAATAGGTGTTTTGTAAGTTATAATACGCAAGGTTACAAAATTTGCTCGGCATTTTTATTTCTCATGCATTTGAGACACAATGTCAGAGGAATGTTCGATTTGGAAAAACTTGTTTATTACACTTAGACTGTTTTATTATCATACGGTACATAGATATACTTAATAAACTTCAATATAATGATTATAATTTATAACCTTTAGTCGCCTGTTAAGTTACCGGCGGAAAAAACTCCCATCACTTTATTGAAATGATAGACTAAAAATTTGCAGTGTACCTTATAACAGCAGACTAATGATATAATGAATTACAAATTTGCCTCGTTATTTACGGCTTTTCAAATAGTATTTTTTTCTGTATGCGATCTCTTTTTATTTTATACAGAAAAAGCGCGTACCACCCATAGGCTGTACAAGGGTGCCGTCGCTGTTGGGGCGCAATCTAATTCTTCTAACATCTGAATTTGCACTATACTAAATGAACTAATATCACTCAACATACATATCATTCTGTAGTTATTCTTAACATCACTATATTTATCGTTGTTTATTTCAATAATTTTGAGTATTTTTATGTTTGTGTATATAGTAGGTGAATTTTATTAGTTGATGTTAGCAATATATCAGTACTGTTTCAATAAATATTAAACAATTTTCCGTATGGTTGTTTCGCAATATTGTTTTGCAAACTCGAATGAAGTACAGGCTAAAATAATAAAATATATCGTATACTAAAATATTACACACTTAAAATTGGTTCCAGTGGAAACCAATTGCAGAGAATCTTATAATTTGAGCAGCACATCACACATATTAATGAAATCAGTAAGTGATAACATGGGCTAATTTTAAAGCATTAAGAAAAATGTTAATTAAATCGTGGAGAAATTTATTTCTAAAATCTAGGTTTCTCAAGCTTTACACTGATGTAGCGAAGCAGAGATTATACATGGGAAATAATTTGGCGATCTTTATGTATGCATTTGCACGACTGACCGTCTACTCTATGCCCACGCACTACATTTACCGGGAGGTCTTGTACTTGACGCGCGAGATACCTTAGTTAAGTGCCTCCACGTCATGACATGTCACAAGACATGTCAGCGGTGCCAATAACGCGCTTTAGCCAGAACATGTCGAAAATAAATAACGCAAAGTTACGCTTTACGCCAAGATTAGGAAGGCAGCATAAAATATACTTTGATTTCTTTCATTTTCATCTTGAAGGACTTATCATCCGGTTATAAAATCAACGAGAGTGTGCTGCCCACTTAATGGAGCTGCAATCTGTGGACATGACTGACCAATATCTAATTAAAACAGTCACTCTCAATATGTCCCCTAATACAACATAAGCTTAGAACCAAAAAACAATAAGCTATATTAAAAATGTAGTGTTAAATTACAGGAAATAAGTTAGTAGAGGGATTTCAAAATTCAAGTAGCGTTTCAGAGAATTTATTTTTGTTTCTGGAAAACCGTTTCAGTACATTTTTTTCTTACTAAAGTGAAATATTTAGGAATAGAAAGTTTCCCGCCTACTTTATCTATGTTAGACACATTGAAGATAGAATTTTTTGATTTCTCTGCACATAATATACAGAACATTTTTCGTAGTACAATATTTTCATTCAGAATTTAAATACATCAAAAAATAAGACGAGGTGAATAAGAAATAAATTTGTATGTGTATAAAGTATTAAAATCACAACCCACAATATCTTTAGAAATAAGATATCACCAACAAAACGCAAAATATTAACACATTAAAATTTAAAACAGAATTCAATATGGCGTAAAGCAAGATGGCGGATATCAATTCAACTGTCAAAAGTGGTGCTTTCGCGCGTAAATCATACAACATGGCGGTTGACAAATCACCGGAACGGAGCTACGAATAAATTTATAATGAATGTGACGTTTATATTTTTCATGAATAAACACGTATTTTACGGCAATTTTTCTTGTTTTAAATATCACGGTATTTCGAGGTACTGATGTCATGACTGAAAAAAACATTTTTTGCCATTTATATACAGCCACTATATACAAGTTATTTTTTCATTTCCATCCACATGGTAACCATGCATTATCAGAATCAACGCCTATGTATTCAATGATAAAACAGTTCAAAAAAGTCGATAACACAACGAATTACCTTTATATAAAACATCGTTTGCCTTTATATTTCATGTGAAAACAAAAAACAGGCCATGAGACGACATTCAGTGTTTGTATCTATTATGAAATGTCTTTAAAATAAAAAATCAGTCTAATCGTTTATTACATGACAAAAGTTTCTCTGCTATACGTCGATGACACACTCAGAATGGCCTTCGACATACATAGCACATTATAACGTCACCTCCAAATGATTCGTAACACATCCGCGCCCCAATAGAAACCGCGTCAGGTTAACGGCGAAATTATTCAAATACGCCTAATTTATCGTTCAAATCAATGAATCTGCCAATTTCTGTCTGTATGTTTTAGCTGTATTATGGAATGAGCCACAATAAATTCGTGTCCATTATATTAGTATCACTTCTAATACCCTGGATGTGTTAATGCAACATGTGCTTTTAGAAGAATTTATGTTTTGTAAAGATTTAGTGACAATTGTATTCCACATGACTCTTTAAGAATCGGTTGCTAACTCAAAAAGTATACAGGCGTGCTACAAACACGCGAAAACACAAGTAACAAGACTGATGTCGCCGATAAAGATATAACATTATTTATACTGGCCCATTACATGGGGTTGAGAACACCAACAAATCCAGATCTATTTTGGCCTGGTGCAACTGACTACGCGCGATGAAGTATGGCACTTCATTCTCTAAAGCGATATTTAATAGACACAGGACTTGTCATGCATAATCCTTAACGGCTCAAGGTGAACGGATCCTAGGTAAATAATTAAAAAAGCTTTCTATTAGCTATACATTAATAAAATAAAATCTGGATCTGATGTTACAGGAAACAATAGCGTCTAGCGGTGGACCATGAAAAGATTTGCAGTAAAATATGCAAATTGTGAACCCGGTAACCAAGATGGAACTTACAAGAATGTTTTATCCATTTTTGTACAGAAACATTTTATAATTATTGTATTTATTAATCGTATCATAATTGAATTCTAATGTTTATTAAGCGATTTTAAAGTAGCTTAATAACTCAAAACGACATCTCCATATCCGGAATTGATAGCACGTGTCATTTATTTATTATTATTTTATTATTATTGAATAGGGGGCAAACGAGCAAACGGGTCACCTGATGGTAAGTGACTGCCGTCGCCCATGGACACCTGCAAAC
>DWFT01000198.1:0-13509 GCA_018246795.1 Microceris patrobas patrobas
CCTCTGTCATCTGCTTACAACTGAGTTCTATAACTATAACATGGTGAGTTTACAGACAGCCTGGTGAAACGTTTTATGCTGTTATACATTGCGTATATACATACGTATACAGGTAGAGGTAGGTATATTCAAGTGCGTTGCTCTTAACGCTTTTACATTTGAATAGGAGGGTATGTTCGCGTCGTATAAATAGAATTGGATCCGAGCCAACGTCAATTTGCGGTAATCGTGTACCGAGTGCCTGTATCAACTAAATGTTGATTGATGGTTTCCCTTCTCCGTAAACGACCAGATTGACCTTTGCCGTGTTAGTTGAGTCAAATATTTTGAAACTGTGCACATCATGATTGGTTCGTTGTCAGTTTAGCTTTTAACATTTAGAATGATTTTATGTCTAGAAGTGACTATGGCCTTAAACATTCTCATTGTGATTGGGAGATGAAAACCGTGTCCAGCAAGGGTGGAATGGTTGATGGTGATGATGATAATCATAATGTTGATTGAAGTGATGTTTTTGTAATTAATTTTCTGGCAACATTAAAGTATCTATTTCTATTGAATATTGATAAAAGGTATTCCTTAACGCGAATGTAATTTTTAGAAAAGTACTTGATCGAAATGTGACTGGATTTTTTTGCGATCAATAGCATTGAGCAATATAGATATCGCATTCAATGATGATAAGATACATTTATCAGTGGTATCGTCATTTGCCAATGATTGAACGGAACCAGTTCGATCGCCATCATGTAATATTAACCGCCAAAGTTCCGACGGACCAATTAAAGTTCGATTGTGTAAAACACGATACGCCCTGTACATACCGAAGTCCCGCCTGGCCGCGCTTTTAATGAGTTTCCAGCTTAATTTACAGTTATTGTTTAACCCTCGTGGCCGACGGGTTCGGAAACTTACAACATCCGTTGAATACTAACTGGAATTTCAGTGGGAACTTTAAGTGATCACGTAGATTAACTTGTATTAGACTATTAGGATGTGGAATGGCCGTTGGTATCTCGAGTTCGGAAGATTTATTGACATATTAATATCGAATTTCGTTATATTATTGTATCGTCATCAGTTTCATTAAGTAGTAGGCAGAGCGTTAAGTGGTAAATATCTCTATTCCTATAAACCTGACTTCCTCCTTCTACATCTGTCACTCTGATCTCTGACTCCCTCATCAGCCCACTGGCTGGTACTACTTCACGTATAAGTCACTACTTATTCAATTAGGAATTCCCAAAATGTCGTTCCTGGAAATTTACTTATTTAATAATTCCGTGTGTCAAGTCGTTCTTGGCCGATGCAGATGTTCGTTCCCACATTAAAACGTATTACATGGGGACACCATTTGCATGAACCACTTGCGTATGAAATGGTTCTGAATAATTTCTCCCTTAATGAACAACTGCAGTTTCATAGCCCCTTGGTAATAATACATAAATTCCCAAGGTTTTGGTTTCCCTTCTAATTCATATCAACTAGTTTGTCAACGTCTGTGTATGTGACTTGTTTGTCAATCTGTTCTATATCTTAAATTCAATTATGTTCGTCGTGTCGACTAACTATATATTTATTTCAATATTTGGGTTTATCATCATTTATATAAATTTCAAATCCATAAAAATTTGTTGTTTAACAGATTTGTTATTCCGAGTTCCGAAAAAATACTTCGTGTCATAACACGATGTTGCCATTATTTTGTTTTCAGAATTCAGATTAAATTTGTACTGCTTTATAAGAAAACACATTTTTTCAAATGTGACTCTCGATGTGCACAGCCACGTGCCTGGTGGCTTTCGTAAAAGAAATTTCTTGTTGCCCAACGTTAGTGTTATATTTATTATTTTCAAGATGAAAGGGTCTTTGAAAAGTATATTTGGCAAGTCGACCATTGTATTGCAATTTTCTTTCCAAATGTCGAAACAACTTGGGTAATTATGAGTTCTGTTTCAAAACGTGGCACTTGAGAGAGTTCTTCGTAACAAACTTGGGTGTTGTCGCTGGGCATGTTATTTGATTCGCGGTTGGCAATAAACGTACAATTTACATTTAGGTCTTGTGTAACTATTAATTTGTTGCCACTTCTCGAGCTGCTTATTTCCTTCGCATGTTCCATAACGATTGTAAAAGACCATGATCTTTTTATATATTTACTTTAGTTTATTTAATAAGTCACCAACATTCTGTAAACTATTATATTATTTTGTATTTATGTTCAGTGTTGTAAATGTGAATTACTTCCCGCTAAATGCCATAATAAGCGACAAATGTACCCAAGACATTGTGTTATCTCTATCAAGTGGATCGCTAATTGGTACTGCAAACGGTTTTATGAAGGTCAAAGGTACACTAGTATCTTAGACTGTAATCGTAAAACAAAAGTAATTTTAATTTATTGTCAATGTTTTCCTCTTAACACTAATAGCAGCTATCAACTGGCCTTAATTTGAAAAGTGACATATTTCACTGAAAGGTTATTAGCAAGTTGACGAGAAAGCAATTTTACGGATCACATTATAGAAGTTTGTTTACAGCAACAAACTTGTAGATTATCTGCTTCCGAGCATTACAGTTTTGAAGGAACTAAGTTCCAGAGCACAGAAGTTCGGAACTTGCCAACTTTGTTGTGGAAGTAGCCGACTTTGCCCAACTCCGCAGCCCGACTCGCGATCCTCCCCGCTTTGATATTATTTGTTTATTACGGAGACTCGCAGCATAAAATTCTAGCAGACTTTTACAACACGGAAAATAAAACTTCGTGTTGTTCAATATGAGAAATATTTAAATGGAACTTCAAACGTAGACTTTATACCATTCATCACATTGCCGTTAACTTTTGTATTCAAAGAGCAGCTATTCCTAACAACTATTTCATTGAAACCTAACGATATAATATTCTATAGATTTCAAACTGATGTGACAAGGCTAACAGCTTTATTGAGAATTCAATTAAGTTACTTAGGCGTTGAAGTTTTCCGCCAAGCCTAGACTGTCAAAGAAAGTTTAGCAGCCGTAAAGATTCTAAAATAATCGGATAGAGGCCGGAGGGTGGTGGAACTTTGTCAATTTCACCTCCTACAGTGAGTTCGGACGATTCGAAGGGGTGGGAGAAGGTGGGCGAAGGGTGTATGCCTCTTCTAGGGTTAACAACCGTACTTTTCATCGAGTTAGAGTACGATACACTTTATTTTGGATATGAGTGCTCTCATTTTATTAAAAAAAATATAAGTACTCTTATTACGTGGCGCATGAAAATTTTTGTATTTTGTCATATTTGCAATAACAAATTAGGGGTCTTATTAGTTTTTTTCCTTATCAATATAACTTTTCTATTATGCATATATCTACTATTTTAAAATCTAGTCATGACAAAGAAGATTCTATTGTTATGATTATATTTGAGAAAAATACAATCGTGGCATTACAAATACAATCGTCGTGCTAACTTTTGGATTTGGATTTTTGGATTGCTAAAGTTATAATGCAGTTCGTTGCGTTCTGGGATGAAATGGGGTGGCAACCCTGCGTACACCGCGCTCACCTCCTCTTTGGTGTCCGTGAATACCGCTTAAGTTCCCGGCGTAATTGCTGTCTGGCTACGAATAAACTTGGTATTACATTAGCCGACTTAATTTATAGTGTCTCCTTATTCACCGACCAAGTTTTGTTTTCCAAACGACCCAAGTTATTGCAACTGATGAAGCGCTTTGAGGAAATCTACTGGATTTAACGGACAAATAACATTTTGATAAGTTTGGCTGTCTCTCTAATAGAAAATGTTCGCTGTGTTGTGTATTAATTCATTCTACAGAAATCATTGGCTCAATCTACGACATGCCGAATAATACCAACCCACAAACGAAATACTCGATAAGATACCAACGCGAAGTCGTGACTGTAACAAGTAATCGCTTCGTTAGCATCAATAGAAATAGAACTATAAATAATTAAAACGTACGCTATATCCTTGAATACCTGTTTAGTAATCATTAATACCACTTTATCCATTCAACGTTTTGCTTTTTACACAATAAGTAATTAAATGTCTGTGCACGATTCATTACAATTGTATTGTTTCATGTAATTTTTACTATTCTTCTTAGAAACGGTACGCTGTGCAAGAAATATTATGGATAACGTCCTGGTCGTTCCAACAGATTGCTCTATAGAATTGCATTCCTATTCCACTGATGGAGTCTTTGTTTTACCAAGCGCTGTAACTAGGTAAAATATTCTACGTTACGTTACGTCTAATTATTTATGTAGGAAAACATTCCTTTTGTTTTATCTATTAACGATACAATATCTTGATAGTGAGTTAAAGACATCTTTATTAATAGCTCTGTTTGTAGACGTTCAATTGTATTCGTTTGCAGCCGTCAGAAGTTCAAAACTATTGCCTCAATAATTGACTACGAGTTTTACCATTAAAGAGGTTAAGTGGAGTGTGCAGCCGGAATGACTAACTACTTGTCTACCACAATAAGTAGGACGATAGATGCGGTAGCGTGATACAATATCAACATGTGTTAGGTAAACTATTAACATTTAATTGTGACCTTAATGAGCACTGTGACTGACTGATGTCCTTTGCAAATATGAACAGATGTTGATACTCGACCGTTTAGAAGAAAAGTTGTCTGTTTGAATCGGGTTCAATAAAATTAATTCACATAAGAATGCACAGGCTATCATCTCAATCGTGATATGCAAATTGATTTGAAGGAATTTATTATTACAACGTGAATAAACTTTGTGATAAAACTTGTGATTGTTCATGCTGCTAGCAAATAAATTGAACGGCCCGCACTGGAAGGTTATCTTTGTTATTACGATGCGCGCTTGTTTTGCCGACGAGCAATTCACGACAAGCGAAATCCATTTATTATTAGAGCCGTTTGATAACGATAAACCAACGAGGTCAGACGAGAGCGCGCAAAAAATAGAAACGCTGCTCCACCGCGCGTGACTAAAGAGTCGCGATGCAAGCAAGATGGCGCGTTCTTTTGCCTCTTTCTAACAAATTGTTAACTCAATCTCCGTCTCGCTCTACCAGGCTTGTTTTCCGTTATTTTTTTTATTAACTGCCTAGTTTTTTTTCGCACACTTTTTGCAGCCGAATTTTGCGGATTACGTGATCATAGCGAGAGCTCTCCGCCTTCACAAAAGCTATTTATTTTTTTGTCATATTCGGAAATTGCGCAATTAAAAGCTGAAAAATGTAAAACGTTTTCGTTAAACTTAGAATTTATGACTGTCGATTCATATTTATTTACGTTTGAGTTTTTGTTTTATAACTTTGCAGTGAAATATTTAATACTTGGCCGCTTCCAATCGTTTTAGTGAGAATATGTTATACAGATGTCCCTGTCAGTCCGGAGTCGTTAACCACATTTACATGCGAGCTAAACATAACCGAAGAGGGACGACAAGATAAAAACCCTTTGCATTATGTATGTGATCTGGGAGCCTGTTTACGTTGGCAAAACAGCGAGTTACATAACGGAGACCTTTTAAGGCGTCTCAAGATTAATGCAGAAACTCACCCCACACTCTATTAACTAGTGAACGTTGCACACATACTAATACCATAGAGCATAAGATGGACGCTTGCAATGCTGATACATGCAGCACATGAATTCTTAGTACGTTTAATAGTAAAACAAATTTAACAAATGATACAGAGGAGTCTGGTCCTCGGCTAAAGAAAAATTCTGACTTTTCTGCTGAAACCGATGTTGTTAAATTCCTATGTGATAATAATAAAACATTGATTGCTAACGTTATCAAAACTCGTTCCATTTTTGAATTAAGGGATGTACAGGTTGTTAGAAATACAGAATACAAAAGAACAGTTATTAAATATACACAAATGTAACAATGTATGTATTGCGAAACGAGAAATACGCCATCAACGTAATAATCATAACAAAACAGTAATAATGAGTCACGCATGGCGTGATGGGTCTCGAGGAAACGTTTGTCACGAAAAACATTAATATACTAGTTCTAGTGACTGTACTCCCACACGCGACAACGTCATAAAGTTTGATATTTGATCCCATCGTAACCAATATAGCCTTAGTCATTCCACTGCTCAGTTTTTTGTGTAGCTAACGTTATTAGTTGACCTTTTCAATATTGTTTTTATTGCATTCTAATTATCATACCAGGTTTGGGGTTAAAATTACAGTAAGCATATTTATTGTTAGGTATAAAGAAACGTACATTAAGGAATCATAGTTTCATTTTTGAGTAAAACACAGCTTCCTTGTTTCGTTAATTTCGTAATTTGTAACAGCACTGTAGCAGAAGGAAACGCATATTAGAAATACTTGGAAATCTAGAACATGAGTGTAGGAGGTCAGACTAGTTTATAGTGTCTTATTCTGTAGACGTTACGTGGGCGCCCGGGTTGGAAATATGCAGTTCTCATTACTGCAAATTACACATTCAGCGTCTACTTTTACCCTTACGTATCTTTTTACAACCTTTCTTACATTTTATGACCCTTTGCAGACTTTTTCATCATTTAATCCTCAATAAAAAGATTTGTGTATACAATTATACAATTACTTTCTGCTTATCAACATTTACAGATGTCGCTGTGTGTTGTAATTATTGACGTATAAAAGATATATTTTCTTGGACCCCAGCGGTTTCTGTGTGCCAAATAATGCACATTTGGAAGCTAAAAGTAACAGAAAAATGTTCGCAATTTGTCATGAAAAGCTCGGGTCTCTAATCAATGCCCGTTGAGAGAGAGGAATGTTACACAAACAAAAAAGCACGTGGCGTGCATGAATTGTTCCGCTCCGTTTAGTGCTTGTACGCAGTTGCCAGGCGGACGCGCGGACACGTGATGTTTTCCGAACGAACCCACTCCAAGATGGCCGCCAATGCCGCCATTCGCTTTCCCACGTCGCATCGCGTACCGCCATTCTGCATGCTTCATTCTCGTTTCTTTTCTATTGTAAATTTGCAATTTACGTTTTTACGTTATATCTGTTTTGATGATTGTGGCTTTTTGATTTTTGTTGCTCTCATTATTCTAAAACGAGTTCAACGTTTCATTCCGCGCAAGTATCGTTCTTGAAACTTTGATAGCAAACAAAGTATCGTGGTGTTTAAAGTGTGTACGTATTTTCGTATCCCATTATTTTTTACCACACGTGAGGCAAAGTGACTGTGCCGAGTCATTAGTTAACATGTGCCAACAGCATAGCAGTAAACCGTGTGGGTAACAATCAATGTGCGCCAACTTGGCCAATCAATGTGCGCACATATGTTTTCTATAAACATTATCAACTCATTTAGAACATGGTTTAATATGTAAATTGATTTAGGCGTGTGTTCCGTTTTGTATTCAAGTATTCTCTTTGTGTTATCGTCAGTACCGCATTTCATTTACGTTTTATTATCTATGCATTGTTCTCCGCGCCATTAATACGGGGCTATTCACATTGTTTCTCACTCGCACGGCATGATGTCATGCTCGTTGTATTCTAAGAACATCGCTGCGGTTAACAATTTACTTTTTTCGTCATTTGTCTAAACACACGGTGTTTTTTGAGAGACGCATTCCACGTTTAATCAAATATTTACAATACACACTTCACCAGATAATGGGGCTATTGCCTTGCTTACAAGATTTATCAATTTTTGCTCGCGCATGTCATTGATTTGAAGTTTTGTTTATTTTCTTTGCATAATAATATTACCAATACAGTTTTTAACGTGAATACATCCGTATATCGGTATATAACCGTTTCATGTAACGTATATATGTAGTAGGAATCTTAAGGGCCTTTTTAAGGGCTTTTGTAAGTAGGTACTTTTCTTTTAAAATTTGCTTCGTTTCTCCATCTGTTTAGGTGGATATACATTGATAGATGTCAATAATTTACGATAGGATAGGACATCGAGGAGTACAATTGGTTGAATCTTCGCTAAGGATGTGTGTCACGGCTAAACAACGTGCGTGTGTAGTGTTCAAGTGCTGGCTCATACATATTCAAGAAGCGGTGGTCCGTGCCGATAGTCAGCCGCCATTGGCCTGCAAAACTCGCTGAATACTAAGCGATTGCCTTTGCAACATCTGCATAGAAATTGTCTTCGAATTTGATTTCCTGTATTCGAATGGTAACCGCACAGCAGGATGCTGTCGAGACAACCATTCCGTGTACATACAATATGATCTAATAGTCAATAAAATGTTTTCTAATGTTATATCACGCTATTTGGTTGACCTACTTGCCATAGATAAGACTGTTTTATCTATTTTGAGTGTATTTATTAATCGTGTGATATGCGTTATCAACTTATCGCTTAATTACATTATGATAACGATAATAATTTCATTTAAGAATAGCCTACGTCCTTTGTCCTTGTTCTCAAGTAAGTTTGCCTCATTTGCACATTTTATGAGTGCGTAGAGATATAAATTATTGTTTTGACGCACACACAAGGATTCATTGTTAACGTATCTACCCACTTACACTTTGTTGAGTTTTTAGTTTGTGTTCAAAATGTGTCAGTAAAATACCTCTATATGGCATATTGTTGCCGAATGTATATTTTGCTAACGGCTCATATCAAATAAAACGTCAGTTTGATTAAATCATATAACACTATAAACTTACCTAAATTAATAATTCAACGATAGTAATAAATTATTACTCAACTTTTTATTCAGTGAGATGTAATGATAAAATACCGCGGTCGGTTGGTCAAGGTGACCTTCGCCGGCGTGCAGTCACATCGCGACTTAACGGCTCCCTATTCAATGTAAATTTCCCGCGAGACCTTGTCCACGAAACGTGAGTTTTCAAATCTATACAATCTTGAATTGAATTTTACTAGATTATTAGTTATATTCAGTTGGGATCTATGCAATCGTAAAATTCTATACGTAATCGCCTGTTAAAGACGCCGGCACTGTTTTCTTTAAATAACAAAAGAAAGAGGACCACGTGCTGCACGCCGTCCGCCATTTTGCAATATAAATAGCAAGATGGCGTCGAGCCGCCGGTTGGCGAAAGTACTCGGTAATTATAAGCGGCGCGGCGGGAAGGCGTGCAGAAATGTAACGCGAGGATCTATGGCCGGTCGGTGCACGCAACGCTACGCTTAGCTTGATTTATATCGCTCTCTTGTTTCCACTCGACCGATTGTTCTCCGGTTTATGTGCTCGGAGCTCGCGATTTTGTTATTGTTTCCGACGGCCATGGGAACTCGAATCGCGTGCCTTTTCAATGACCTTTATTCCTTCTGTAACTCTGCACAACTTCATTCCTTTTTGGATCTATACGTTAGTTCATGATCTTTTTGGTATTTCCGTCATTTTGTGCATATCATTTACGAGATATGAATGTGATACAAAATTCTCAATATGCAAATAAAAACAATATGAGGAAACAAACGTTAGATATAAATATTTCCATTTCATTGAAAAAACATCGCTCACGATACTGAGAAGTATGCATGATAATATGTTAATTGTTGCGTTGCGTTCACTGAGAGGCATTGAATATGAAATTCTAATATCCAATTGACGCAAGTCCACACAATTCATTAAGTCAATAGACGAGTAGTTGCTTGGAACGTATTTTCCCCACATATACATGCTTACTTTGCAGTTTAAATTGACCGCAAATATCAACAAAGTCCAAAGGAATCTTAAAAGAAAAATGTCCTACATCTATTTATTTGCGACGTGATTAAAACATACTTATAAATTACAGTGTTTATTATTAATATTTATCTGTTTAAATATGCCTACTTCTGTTAGTTATGCTTGCCTTTAATGCGATCATCAAGTATAGCCCATTCCGAGTAGTTGTAGTTTAATTTTGTAGTTATTTGTAAATCCGCGTCATAAAACTTGTGGAGCGTCGACTTCCACGAATCGCAACCGTGCAGTGGCTCTTAATCAATATTCAATGGCGATTTTTGTTGTCCTCGTAAGCGGCTATTATTAAAAGTTTCAGTCGATTGAAAATCTAAAGCCCCGATTCGCTTCGGGTTTTATAACATTTAGAGTAATTTAATGAATATTTTTACAACATTCATAATGTATATGTGATTTCTATTTTACCTTCACTTTTCTTAACTTTTCTGCGTACCTACTTATTTTGTTAATTTATTTTTTAAATACACATTTAAAACGAGTAAAAAAAAATTTACATCTCTACTATTAAAAAATACGATTGTTACAGCGTTCGTATTAAATTATGCTCTTGTTTTTATATCAGATTTGTAGACGAGGGCGATAGTGTTATATTTAAATATATGTATATTACGACATGTTCGTGGTAATTTGTTGTAATTCATGGCCAATCGCTCGTTATCATTGCGTATAATAATATATGAAACCAGTAGACATAAATGAATACTTATTTATATAAAAGTCGAAGTTATTTGTAAGAAAATATTAACAAGCGTAAAGTAAAATATTTTTGCCATAGAAAAAGATTTCGGTCAAAAACAATTCATTTGTTGCGCTGCGGTGAATATTTTTTCTAAATTCCGTTGTTTAGTCTCTTTTACTGCGCAATCGATAATTTTCTTGGTGGACATTTTTTTGTGCTTCGATAAAAATTTTAATTCAACACGTTTGCACCAGTTTCCTTTCTTCAAACGCTCCGACCGAGCGTGAAACACTTTGTTGTTAATCAGGTACATTAAAATCTCCGAAAACAAGACTTCTATTTATTTCAGTATGGTTTTTGAAGTGTCGCAGTATTTCTTGCCTGTGTTTTCGATTTTGTTCATTACGTTTACAATTATGAAATCAATTACATGTAGATATTTTATTTTACATATTTTGCTGTCATTCATTTAACTAGTTAAAGATGATAACACACTCTATTAAACGAATTGGTTGTGATAAAGTGTGCTGTTATCAAACGTAACTATTTGTTTCTTAATGGCCATGATCGTTGCCTCTGTAATGATTATTCTATACTTCTTTGTAATTAACCCAACACCCGAGAATCGCTGTTATTACAGTTTTACTTGTTATAAAATCCGTTCTCTGAAATGTGTGTTGCATGTGTCATGTTATTAGTGCTATCTTGTATTTGCTTTATTATTAACTACATTACTGATTACTTTTAACACTGTCATTATAACTTTTACTATTTAAAGATTAAATGTCACTCGCTGGAATGGTGATAGAAATATTGTGAGCAAACCTCCATACTTACGGATTTCAATGATATTGTTTAAGCGCCTTTATCGGCTATCTCGCACTTGGGCAACATGGCTAACCATGGTCTTATTCTTCTGAGAGGAGATTCGGATTGAAAGTTAACTATACTTTGGTTAATAATAACAACTTAAGTTACTATTAGAATCTAACAGTCTGATTAATAGTTAAATGTTATATCACAGTGTACACAAAGCAGTTAGATGATCTGCGATGCGGTGACAATTGACAATTTGCCGGTTATATCCGTGAGTCATTCTTTGAAGTGCTTTTTAAATGTATCGTAGCTGTTATATTTCAACAATCCGGTCGCGGAGACGGCGGAGAGAACGCATGCCAACTCGTTTGACCTCATTCCCGTAACCAGCGCTGCGTAAACTCTCATATTGGGCTTATGAAAACATTGCTATTTTTAAACCCACTATCATCCCGCTGTAGACCGCTTCTGAATTATTATTCGTCTGTTTTACAACACGGCCGCTTGCCAAGTGCACCGTTTTCCAATACCTTAACATCCAATGCTCGGCTCTTCGATTTACGATCAACAGATAGTGATGAGAGATGAGGAACTGTTAATGTTTTAACTCGTCTGTATTGTGTACGCTGTGGAATCATTACGAAATATGCTGCCGCTACACTACACGATCACGCACTTCGGGTTCGGCGCACGCCTAAAACTGTCTGTGATTACGTTCGCTCTCGGAACTGGAATTTGTTGCAATCGATTTTCGTGTAGTGTGCGCCGTGCTTAATTGTACATATAAATTGGACGAGGTCCGTCCGGTCTGGTTCCATCGCCGTTTCCAACGAGCTCGGGCCGGCGACATCCGTTATATGTCTTATGAATTGTGCCAAACGGGTTCTCACAACGAACGCAGCCATACCAATGGAAAGTTAACAATGCAACATTGTCTTAGGCAGCTTACTATATACAATATGTTGTGATTGATTTAACCCTTTAAAGTATTGAAAGGATAAATTTATATGTAGTAGTACAATGATATGATTGGAAAATAATTGTTAATTATTCCATCGGGTCCCTTAGATATAGAGAGAAAACAAATTAATAAATTGGAAATGTGTAATCAAGTGGTTTAAAGTTGTTCAATTTTATGTATTAATCCATATAAATGATACAAAATTAAAATAAGGTCGTTAGTTGGATGTGATTGAACTAATGTACATACATATAGCGGTTTATAACAATGATTTGCATTTGCTATACATTTTAAATGCGATATTGATCTATTACGCTTGCGCGCTGTCGAATCTAACTACGAGGGAAATATTTTAACGCAGTTCGAATTTGATTTCGATGTAATTGCATTATGTACAGTTTATATTTGGGAAGTTATGTTCAATTATAAATAATTTGCTTGTAGTCCAAGTAGTACCTACTGCATAATTTTGTCATTGGATATGCTGGGAATAGTTCATAATGCTGAAGTTAAACTATAATTGGGTTAATCTACTGTATACTAAATTATTGCGAAATCAGATGTCGGTGTTAGTGAGAGCAGTACTTTCCTATTATGTTGGTAGGAATTGGTCCAGCGTATCAGCTACGGGGTATGTCGGGCAGCGGCCAATCCCCGGTGCTGTGGAGTGGCCATTTCTCACGTCCGAACCAGTTCCGCCGACTGGACCGGTCGCATACCGTTTATGAAAGGTGCTCGCGGTGCCTTTAAGGGGAAAATATCCATGTTTTTTTTGACCTCCCCCGAGTATGTTGTTCGGCTATTAGTGCGTTGTATATAAGCGGTTATGAAAGAGGAAATGTATACATGACACATGTATACGTACGTAGAAACTATGTTATTGATTGTTTTCGATGCTAAAACACGCATATGTTAACTATAAATGTTCTTCGCGATTGTAAATCGTTTGTCATAATGTATTCCATGTTTTTATACGCCCCATCTCGTTATTCACGCAGTAATGTTAATAGGTTTCTAATAAATTCTGTTCTTATTTATAACGTGGCAATTTATAGCAATTATAATGCTCTTAAAAATAAACCAGTCGCATTTGTGTTCGACATATGTATGTTACAGTCGATCGCTATGCGGCTAATGTAACCCCCTTTAAATAAACATTTCTCACTGGCAAATGGCGGCTAAGGTGGACTGCATAGATAAAGAATGGTTGTTTTTGTGTCGATCGATAAGTCCAATGCAATTGCGGCTGCAACCACCTGCACTGGAAATCAGACAAGTGGATAAAGACTAATGGTTGTGTCAATGGCACGTTGTCGACCCAAATTGATTTATGTAATGCTCGCAGCCAGACAATGA
>DWFT01000199.1:0-13501 GCA_018246795.1 Microceris patrobas patrobas
ATGATAGGTTTTAAATTTGAATTCCATAGCTTCCGTGCGTTTAAAAAGTATTCATTTTTTATCAATGCGCACAGATATTTCCTGAAAACCTTGGAGTACACGTTACCATACTGCTCTAGTGCAAAGATTTAACCATAAAAATGTGTTTGCAACTTAATAAGACCATGTGAATATTATCCACCATTACAAAATCAACATTGGTTTACATGTAGTACATAATGTATAGTTTATTTATGAATACATTACATTACAATGATAATATAATACCTAAACATAAAATGAGTATAGTTGTTCTGTTATTTGCCCTTGAAGCTGGTTTACGAAGCGAAGCCTAGAAGGAATTCCTCTTAAATGCCCAACTCGCTGGCGTGTCTTTGGCGTTATTACCGTTTAAGGAATATACATAGATTATGCTCCTTCCCTTGAAGTAACTGCCTATTTGTAAGCTGTTTTATTAACAACGTTTTATCAATTCGAAAACATCTGAGCAATTTTTCAAAGCATATTATAAAATTACGAAAATTCTGGCGACGACTTTAAAATTAAATTAATATAATAAATGCGAAATTAGTTTCGTTTATTTATCTGACTCATTTCTGCATAAACAGTTGGTATGGAGATAAATTGAACTACGAGGAACACACAGATTTCTTAGAGTTCCTTTTGACCAATCTGTAAAATATTGAGATATAGAAATAAGAAGTAAAGATTACGCCAAAGATTAGAAAATGACAGCGTATGAGATTTACATGTCTATGCTGATGAAATTGTTGGTACCAGCTAATAATTTATAGATAAAATCAGTGCTATCATTTAAGGCCGCGAACAACGGCGAAAGGGCGAGTGTTTCATTAAGAGAAGCTCCCGACTTGCAAATATTTACTCAGCAAATTATTACACTGTTAATTTTGGCTATTCGCAGTACACCCGTAATTTTCACTTAGAACCGGCCGCAAGGGATAGGGGATAATTTTTAACTTCGCCACGAAATAATTCACAAAGTACTCTTATTTACGCTCCGCTCGCAGAGTCATGGGACTCGAATTAAAAATGTCTGTCCTTTATTAGAGACATTTTTAAAATACTGCCACATGGTCGCACTCTTGTGTTAATATTTTGCCGTTTCCTAACTCCAGAAGTGATATAGAGACTGGTCACATTGCAATAAAATTTGAGGTAGACAGAGGAATGAAGTACACTCCCACGTTTCACCAGTTACGTTTAAGCCCCATGGAATAAGTGGTGAACCTGTTGCCATTCGTCGGGCACAAATCCAGACTCCGAGCCACTACTACAAATTCTAAGTTAGAGCCCGACTCGGGATTTGAACCCAGGACCTCCCGATCGGCAGTCGCGCTTGTAACCACTCGTTCAAAGGGGCAGTCAGATTTTAAATAAATTATTCATACATGAACCAATAATATATGTAATTATGTATAATATTCATATCGGTATATTGTATTGTGAGCAATGGGGTCAGTGATTAGTGTTGTTTGAATGGATTATGCGTATTTAGGACAAGTGGAAGATTCGTTACCATCAGTATCTGTCTATGTAAGTATATGTAAATTCGAAAGCAACATTTTTTTTTAATAAATAATTTATTTTTTGTTGTTGTGTCTAAGGGATTTAAAAATGCATGCATAAGTCAATTGTGATAAGTTATAAATATTTATTTATAATTAACATAATATTAAAATATAACTGTGCTTAAAATATCTTAAGTAAGGTGCAGAATATTAGGTATATTTTATAGTGATATCTGGGCTACGTATGGTGCCATTTTTTATCGAATAATAGAAGGTTCACACTAAATCATACTTATGTTTTAAAGTACACTTTTTATTATATCTAGCCTTGATGTGGGTGAAACTTCAATCTTCGTCGAGTGATGCGATGGAGGAAGGGTGACAGGGGCACCAGGTCGAATAGCTCTTCGAAGCACTCACCATCGTAGAGCCAGTAGAACACGCAAAGGGATCCCAAGTCTCTTCGCAGGCTTAAGTGTTCTAGCCTTTCCGTAATAGGATACAGGAGTAATACGCCCAAAGGAAGTTTAGAAGGTAACCAGTCATACTCAGAGACTTAGGTTCTCTGTAATAAATGTAACTTTTCCGTTGTAGATTGTTCGTTTACAATATTTGGGCATATTTGATTTGATTTAGGGTTTTTAGGACGTATTATATTCTATGCACATAACTACGAGATACTTTTATATTTTACAAACTATATATAATTTCGTTACTACAACATATTTCATTATTTTATCTATTTTATTTTCCGTCGAAATCGAAAAAGAAGCTGACTTTCTTTTATGTAGTTTCGCAATAAAAATTTACTACTAAAATTCCCATTATGGACATGATGATAAAATTACAGGTTCCAGTTGCCTGGAGAGTTAAAGTGAAAAACCATGAAACTGACCGACAATTTGACCAGACAAGACCGACAACCGACAAGTTACCCAGTAGTGGTTTGGCTTTTCTCTATTAACTAGTTCTACCAGGAACTAGACAACACTATTGCGTTTATTATATATTTTCTAACTATTATCACTATGTTCGCTTGCTTATAAGTGACGTTACATTATCTATTTGTCAGATAACACCTGACTAGAAACTGTCTTCAAAATTTATTGTCTTTCTTGTCACATAATGTAGCCCATGTTGTCATAAGGACCAGTTTCTTGCGTATCGACGGTTATGATCGAGTTGGATCTGGGGTCACCTGCTAACTTGATGGCTGGTTTCCAGTTTGGCGTTGGCTTGAATAGTTCTCTGCCCCTCTGTAAATCATTAACGTTTGTTGATTTGACCGAATGTATTACAATTTAAATGTTTTATAATTAAAATATCGTTATTTGGCAACGTCTGATGTAATAGTTACTCAGGTTTTCGCTCTCCTAATTTGTATTGGTTCGAAGTGGTTTGTGTAAGCTGATTTAAACATTGTAAATTTGAATATTTATTATGACGCGTTTTCAACGCATTGTCCATTTTAAAGCCTAGGATGCTCATATTAGCTACTATTCAGAAATGTAAAATGCTTAATTCACATGACTTAAACCTGAACAGTTATTTTGTCTATAGCTTAGACAATTGCAACTATAATATATTGTAAATTATACGGGCGATTTAAGGGCGAAATCTGTGCTGTGCTTTTATTTGTTATTACAAAATATATCTTTACAATCGCTTGTGTACAACTGTTAAATCGAGTACGTTACAAAAGTAGCTAAAAGATTATACTTACATATCCTCGATATAGGGCCCAGGCAACACCTACAGGGAAAAGTATAACGGTGGATAAACCAACGATCCACCCTAGTACATCAGCGAACAGAGGAAATATGTAGTCGCCGTAGGCTGGAGGCGTCCATTCTATGAACACGAAGATGAACACGCCCTGAAACATACGTAAGGACTTAGCGATGACACATTCATTATCTTATCATTGACTTAAATATGTAGACGAGCCCCTAGCATTAAATAGATTTCATGTACGTATGTATGTGGAATTGAACCGTAATCCACATACCAGTGTTGCTTATATTCAATTTTTGTTTTCGGTGCTATCTTAGAGGGTAGGTTTATAGGTTTATGGTAATTCCAAGACATTTGCGTTGTGTTTACGACTTACCACGCGAGTTTGTGTGAAAACGGAAATAATTGATATAATTAACTCTTTGTTCAATGCGGATAAAATAGTGTCGGCTTTCATCACTGATGCTCATTCGGCTAAGGATGAAGGAGATTTTGAAGTCTAACAGATTTACACATGGTGCCGGAACCATATTACCTTTTCACATATTTCTGCGATGTCAATTGCATTGGCCCCTCTCGCTAGGAACTCTTCTCATTTCTGAGACAGGGATGGAATTTGACTTTTCCGATTGCCTTTGAGTTATGGAATATGGTATTGAACCATTTCTGGAATGGAATTTGGTCTATTTCGATTGCCTTTGCGCAGTTCACCTCGGGACGATTAATAATCCAATAATACCGGACACGGGATATTAACCCGGGACCTACCGACCGGCAGTCGCGCTTGCAACCACTCTACCAACAAGGCAGGCTAATAAAAGGTTATAAATATACCTTAATGCTTTTTATTACACATTTTATGATAATTGCAAAATGTTTTTAATCTATTTGAGCTACAAAAAGATATGTAAGTAAAATATAGCGTTCAAGATAATATTAAAACTAGGTATTAGGTTCCACCGTTGATAGAGGTTTATTTTGGTCGATGAGATATTTTTTTACGTAAATGGGACATATTATAGGCTTTATCTCATATTCTGATCACGCAGGTAATCTTAATATATAATGATTGTCGTTAAAATAGAATAATTCATAGGGGGTCTTTTAATTTGACCTATTTTATAATGTTATAGGCTCTTAGAATTAGTCGATCAGTAATTTCGGGGAGTTCACTACTGGATATGGCCTTTTAGAATACTGCTTGTAATTCGTTGTAATGGCTTGAAAACAAGTGTTATTATTTTGGTGTATGCTTGATGTATGTGAAACAAATATTTGTATCTTTGTGTATGTCTTAAGTGTGTCTTTTTGTGTCTTAGTGTGTGTCTTAGTATATGTATACCGTATTTCAAAGTCGTAACATAAAAGTTCTTGCTTGAATAGATGAAGGAGTGCTATCGTTTTTAAACTATTAATGAATATGTATTAATAAAATGTAAACTTACGATACTAGCAGCAGGTCCGGTGAAGGTCCACACGGCGCGCCAGTAAAATCCGACAACCTTATTGAACTTCATGCCCATGGTAGCCAGATCCTCCATTGCGCGATTGATGCCGTAACTCCATGACACTGATGTGCACTGTAACATTAAGTTAGTAGGTTGACGTAGCAAAAGAAATTGGGCCTTCGTTGATTGATGAGCATTCAAAGAGGATGATTATTTAGAGGAAGATAGAATCAAATAAAAGTTACAAATAAATTCTGTTGTTTTAAATAGTTATTGACGTAGACAAAAAGAATTTTTCAAAATTTAAACAAAACATTAAATGCGGTGTATATCAATATGAGAGCGTGTAAAAACAGTATAAACAAGACCCCGTATATAAAATAGGACGAATAAACCTTGATTAAAACCAACGAACGGTGCTTGCCAAATTTTTAATTTAATTGGCTCCAGTATAACAGAATGCATAAAACTGAAAGCGAGAGATACGTTGTGTCTGCATAAAAAGTTTGGACGAAAACTGTGGTTTGCGGAGATACTAGCTAGATTAAATCAGATTAATATTCATTGGATCCCGTCCGAAATGGTTGAGAGCAAGGCGACTAAGTGAAAAAATTACTGTAGCGAGACAAACTTTTAGACTTTTTTGACATTACTTAAAGCGCTCTCTGAGTGAGCTTTCGTGTTATTAATTAAGACAATTATCTCAAAATTATTTTTAAATACAATGTTATAATCTTAGCATAACGAGTGAGGTCAATGAACTATTTATAATGGGTTACAGTCGAGAATTTTACAAGTGTTTGATCTATGATCGGCAATGAAATTTGCCTTTAGTTAACAATAGGCACGGGTAAGTGCCCTGGCCGCCGACGGGCAGCAGCATCGGCGGTCCGAAAAGCCGTGCCCTGCGATATCAACACGCATACCCAGCGTGCCCCTTTTGCACCTTGTGCACGCATACCCCTTTTGGGTGAGGCCTATGACCAGCAGTGGATTAAGAACTAAGATAGGATAGGACTGAATAATAAGTTGAGGTTCGGTCAAATAGACATGACACACATAATATGTACATCTTCCTTTGTCTCGTTTAAAGAAAAAATTGATGCTATCATTTTGGTTTGAACATTATAGTCGAAACAAGAGTGCATTTTTTCAATACTACTTAATAAAGCACCTAGGTGAACAGCATTTTGCTGCATTTTGGTGTAATGCGTTAAATCAGTTCCTCATCATCAACCTGTTTAAAATATTGCTGGGCATAAGCATGTCGCGTCATGCTGCAATCTTCCAACTGATATCAGTCACGTTATTACATTTAAATTATTTTTAAATAATTAGTTTAATATTTTTTGCCTACTAATAAATTAATATCGTCTGGAATCACACGCCTAGAATGCACATAAAATTATCCAATTACTAAAGACTAATAAAATGATGTTTCATAACTTAAGATATTCTTACCTCAGCAACACCAATGAGCAGGATAGCCCAAGACGCCGTGTTCCAATCGAGCAACGTGAACAAGAAAACTCCGCCACTGAAGCACATCGGCAGTCCGAGGATGAAACACGAGAAGCAAGTGAATCCAGTCACCTGTTGACGATCAATGTTTGAGGACAGATGCTGTCACTGTTCATTACAGGCAGTCAGTCATTATCGTTAAAAATGTCACTCTGCGATTGTTAGGGGATAACTATAAGGATATTTAAATTAGAGCAAAGAATTGCAATCGGCGGGATTACACGATGAAAGACCTTGTTTAGGTTCAAAATTAGTGGAGCTATCCCGAGTAACAAATGTGAGTCAAGCCGGTACATTATATTATAATCAAAGAGCAAAGAACTTACATTTAAGAGTTGTAATTGATTTTTTTAAATGTCGAAACTCATTCTCTGTGTTTTCGCTTGTAGAAACCGCTGCTTCTGTATTTTTGTTTATTATTTTTCTTACTTCTACTTAAAGCATATCAACTTAAAAACAAAACATTTACATCTTCTATGATCTTCAGTGTTATCGGAGACCGAATGACAATTAAAATTAATTACAGTAATGGGTAATTAATTTGTTTAAAAAATATTACACTTGTGTAAAGCAAGATTGTGAGCTAAGATATTGTATAGAGATGTAATCAAATTTGTATTAGGTTTGCTAAAAAATGAATACGTTTATTTAAATTAATTCGAACAAAATAATTATATTCTGTCCTCTTTATTACGTGTACTTTTTGCAATATTTTTTTTTCAGTTCGTCAGGTCACTATAAGAAATAAAATTTTATACTTCGTAAAATGTTACATACCATCCAATATCGGTTCCTTAAGTGTGGCCACTGGTCGACAATGGTGGTGTTAATGGCTTCGATTCCAGCAAACTGGCATCCAAGGCCAAGGATGAACAGCATAAAAAAGAACAAGATGGACCATAGCTGTGGTACCGGCATCTGAAGAAGCGCCTCTGGGTATGCTACGAAAGCTAGGCCGGGTCCTTGTTCAGCAACATCTGATACGGAAAAGTCGTCATCAAATAAATGTATGCAAAAGAGGAACACCGAGAGAATAGAACGTAAAGAAAGGAACAAACAACTTAAATTTGAGATCAGTATCATGAATGTAGATACTTTTAGCATAAAGAAAGTAAGTCATTCTTCAGCAAACGTTTAAGAACAAAGCTGACCTCCTAAAACGTTTATAAAATATATACATTAGTTACGATCAGCGACTATCAATTATAGAGAACAATTCAAAACCAATATAACAGCTTCTAGTAACTGATCAACTAACAGTTTTTACCCATGAAACAACTACTAAATTCGATACAGTTTTTCATCGTCTATTTGACCTATTAGTGGTTAAAAAAGTATTCAAAGTCTACAAAGTTCTTTTACAGAAACCAAGTTATCTCCAAATTAGAACAATAACACTTTGGACAGAAGGACACATAAGTACTAACAATGATATATTCGCATTTATAATTTTAGCACGGATTATGCATAGTAATATTTAATATAGCTTGTGTATAACTAAATTTCCCGTTATCAGTGTTTTGGGAGAATACGTAATCAGTACAAGTGTTATTAAAACGGGCGATTACGAACGCTCAATATTGAAGTTTATCGTTTGATCAATAACTTCTTCGTCTATTGCGATAGCAATCGAGCCCAATAAGTCGGTTATCGATGGACAACAGTAGGTAGGTCGTACACATTATTGGAAATCTTGTTTTTGTCATGTTATGCATAGAAAGAAACTAATCGTGGTTATATTTATCATCAGTGGATTTTTTAAATATTCAGTGACATTGCCAAAATGATTATAAAATATTTACTGAAATTGGCTATTTTATTTAATTGAATTTCTCCACTGAAATCATCATAGTTGCTACATTTATAGTTAAATGTACACAGAACATGGTTTTCTTAAATAAGACTGTTTCAATCACGCTGACAAAAGAAAACATTGCCTCGCTATGTTATTTAACCGTTATGGTAAGTCTGACTAATCTTAATTTAAAGATAAACTTTTATTGAATTCATAGGTGTAGGTAGGTATATGTAGAGTTTGAAATTCATAACTCTAAACGGGAACATTGAAATGAAGCCACCAGGTTCAGCCAGTTTTTTGGGAAATATTTAAATAAACATTTATACGAGTATTATACTCGTGAAATTCTAGAAAATATTTACAACCATGAGCGTAAGGGGCTTAAAAATTTAAACAATCAACTTATTCAAACAATCAAACACATCGATGCTGCGATAGATAAATCAAATAGATGTATTAAACAAAAACAAATAGAAAAATCAATATATGTCGGCTGGGAGCCACGCATCGCTGCCCATGAGTTGAGTTAGATGCGTTGTTTAATGTTTATTGTTTAATCAATCCATTATCTTGCATCTGAAATGCAAACGAACAAACATTGTTACAGGGAATCAACAGGGATCGAACGTTCGCGTATCTATTGACGATTGCGAGCGTATTGTGCGGTGCTATACACGCGTATTGCATGCTACAATACGCGCGTAGTTATAGAACGGCCGTGCTGTCATGCTACTTGAGCATTTTATTTTGCTATATTGTGCGTTTTGTTTTTTGTATATAATGACATAAGGGTAAATAATCGAATATTTTGTATAGAATTATATCCAAGTAACGAACCGAACGAACTAAGTGGTTTCTGAAATATGTTGCGATGTTCCCAACATATAATCGTATATTCGTAAAACATTGTCTTTTTTATCGAATCGTATAATTTGGCATGAGATATATTTTTACTAGCTAATGAGAAAACAAAACATATTGGTAAGAAGGAAAATATTGGTTCAAATGTAATCTAACAACCTAGCCTAATTATGAATCAAATGATTACATAGCATTTGGGCTTCTTAGATGAATATGCTGTACGATGCTCGTGTATGGAATATTAAGTAGTGAGTACTCTTTCTAAGGATTTGTATTCTTCAGTTTATTAAGTCATTTTTTTATTACAACGCAAACGAAAATTATCCAAGGCTTACATGCCCCTAAATATGTATTATTTTCCATAATGGTCCAATAGAAAAATATGTAAATGTATGTGTTTATAAGTCAAATTAGAAATAATGTGCAATAATTCAAATTTAGTATCAAACTTTATTGTCCGAACTATACCACTTCAACACTCGTGATTTGTTTACGAACGCCCGCGGCTCCATACATCAATCGGCTTGGATTAATCGCCTTGAGCATAGCGTCAAAATCTGTGGTCTCTCGTTTTTAATGCTAATATTGCAAGGCACGGTACGACACATACTAGTCTTCTAGTAATAATAAACACATATAATACATTGATGCATTAAAGTAAATTTTGCAAACATTTATTCCATCATGACACGCTGTCATACACGTATGTGGTAGATGTGGGATCACAGTGTAAAGTATTACATATAAATAAAGTTAAATTAGTGTGGAAACGAACAGTTCTACTGACTAACAGCTTTGAGGAGTAAGATGTGTGCCGTTCCACGAACGAGGTCATCGTTTAGATGTATCGCTGAAGAAATTATTATACTTTCCATTAGCATTAATAATAGAACATAATTATAAATTAAGAGTAATGAATGAGCTTACAGAGTAAATTTAAGAAAATAAATGTAATGACCTAAATATGGAAAGTGATTAGGAATTAATAAAATAATATGTCTGGGTGTCGAAAGAGGCGACTGAGGCGAAAAGGCGTGCCCGTATGCCTAGCGTCGAGATCATGGCCTGAAGGGAGGCCTATGTCCAGCAGCGGGCTTGGAGGGACATGGCGCGTGTAAAATAAGTAATAAGGGCGAATAAAATCGAACGAATTGCTACAAATTCTTTACTTACCATCGACACTGACTCCCATCTTTAAAGCTTGGAAACCAAGCACGGAGAAGATAGCGAAACCCGCATAAATCGATGTGAGGAAATTCGTGAGGCTGACGAAGACCGCGTCGAAGTGGCAGTTGTTGGTGAAATGATTGTACGACGCCAATGTGACCAAGGACCCGCAAGCTACACCGAAAGAGTAGAAAGTCTGTCGATAGAAAAAGAGTTTTAAAACAAGAACTAAATTTACGACAGTTCACGAAGTCATTCGTTATTTAAAATATAGGCATAGTAATTATTTAAATGTTATTAAATACTACTGAAATGATATGAATGATGATGAAATATATATAGTAGAATGAATGATGAAATATATATGGTTTATGTTAAACACCGTATAAAGTTTACCGGCGGAATTAACGAAGTTGAACTTGAATGTTGAATCGGCGGTTAATGTTAAGGAAAACGTCGACGAGGAAGTGAGCTAAATTATTAAAGATTTCGTTCTGTACTATATAATTTTAAGTGTTCCATCGCACAAAAATCTCAAAGTCCATCACAATGGAATCTTTCGGCTCATCCGTAGTTTGAAAAATTTGTTTTCTATATTCGTAGGCCCATTTAAACCACTGTTAATGTATAGGAACTGAAAGCTACATAACTTGAGGTTCTAATACTGATCATCATCATATATTAGATATTGTCTGATAGATAAACTGCGTGTATATTAGTAAACTCATGAATTTAGAAGGTTCACATCGGATTTGATTGATATATTTGACGTTCGGTCCTCTCTGTCTAGTCTGTCTAGCTAGCCGATAGGTATTATAACAATATTGAAGGTGACGTGTACGGTCAAACGTGTATACAATATTTTTTTATAGAAATAAAAAAAAAATTATAAGTATAAAAGGTTATAATTAAAACTTTTAAACGAAAACCGTACTACGGTGATTAAAGTTTATATTTTATTAAACTGGCTTTAAAACTAATTAGTTCTCGTGTTTATTCTAAAAACAACATGAAAGAAAATTGTTTCCAATGAATTGATCACGACAATAGACTGTAAGGTATTCCTTGTATCACGAAAGAGTCAAGATCAGCGACTTGTTTTCAACCATATTGACATTTAAATTACCTTCAATCACCTGGTAATATAGCATAATTTATTCTTTTGTTTAGAAATAAAATCGACTGTGAACACAGTGCATTCTTTATTTTAGATTGTAATTAAGCTATTAGAAACATGTTTTACGATTTACTGAACATTTGTTATTGTTCATTATTTAATACTTAAAATCCTTTTAGTTCGTATATAACATTTCATAAAATATTATTATATATTGCACAATATCTGAAATAATATAAGAACATTTTTTCTCATCATGATTTTTGTTTCACCGATTGTTTGCCGGTGTTTCTACTTATGATAAATACAAAATTTCGGCGATAGTCTATCGCGTATCTTTTACTCTCCATAGATGCGACACCTCAGCAATGTAGTTAATCAAAGTTGAAAAGTTTAATGTTAGTCTAAATAGCTTCCTAAGGAAACCATTTAAACTGTGTTTTATTTAATACAATGTTATTAAACATGGCAACTTCGTTAAAGTGCTAATCGTTTCACATTTTGAACCGTATTGAAAATATTTTTAAGCTCGTTATAAACATTGCTTCAATTCTTGGTAAACTAAAAATATATCGAACAAAAAATGAGTCGTAAGAAATATAAGTTGACTCTGTACGAATATACTAATAGAACTACCATTTCAACATGGTCGAAATTATAATGTCAAATGAGAAACATATTATGTCAAAACCATGGCGATGTACGAAAAGGCAAAGACTACGATTTTGATTTCTTCCTCCTGTTTAATTGGTAACACAACATTATTGCTTGTTTATTAAAGGTAATCTTGTCCTAGTCTTTGAAACTCCAATGTAAATTTCGTTATATTGACTTTCAATTTGAAAGCCATGATATCGATTTGATGGGTAGAATTTACGTAAAATCGATTGTAGTACTAATTGGTCAGTTTCTATCGATAAGTTGGTAAACAATTCTTGTTCTTCACTCGTCTGGAAGAGCGTTGTTGATATTCATTAATATAGAACATCAAACTTAAACATAATTAACCTGTGACGCAGCATCGCCCCATACTCTAGCATCCAACAGGGTACTCCAATCAGGAGTCAGGTAGAATAGAACTCCATCAGCTGCTCCTTCCAGTGTCACTCCTCGGATTAAAAGTGCCGTCAACATGACGTAGGGAAATAATGCCGTGAAGTAAACCACTTTTCCCGCTGACTGTACACCCTGTAGAATAAATGTCAATATTAAGTGGCTTTTGAATGTGAACTGGATTATTTATGTCCAGCAGTGAACATCTAGGGGCTGGCGATGTTGATAAAGTGATCTGTATCATCATTGAGAATAAAATAATTATTATATGAAACGCGTCTTGAGCAACATCGAGTTACGTCATCAGCATCATCATCGTCATGACGATATCATCATCAGTTAGACGGCTGCCTTCACAGAATGAGAAAGATTTGAGGATATAGTTTTATGCTCTGGATAAGTACTGATTAACAGACTTCACAGTTATATGCGTAAGGTAGGGCGGGGCCAAAAGGTCCGCGGGTATAAAGGTCCACCATTGTTAATTCTGAAAATAAAGTTCTACCAGAAATTTTGAATACCGATATAGGATGGGGTTAAGGGAAGGGAACATACTACACTGCGCCTAGTGACCTCTAGAATGGCGTTGGGGTTACATGTGACCTGCGGCTTAAAAAACTGACGTCAGTAAAATTTTCCTAATTTTGTATTTTAAGTCTGAGAGTTAAGTTTGTAACATTACAAAGCTAGTTTTTTCTAGTTATATAGCTTATCGTATACAACTTTACGTAGTACCTAAATTTTTTTTTTAATGTATATATTAGATTTTTGTGTATAACCGTAAATTCAAGACGTGACGCATTGGGTCTAACAGGTCCATACGTGTTTTTTTTTGCCCCATACGGTCAATGACTTAAATTTTGCATTTATCAATTCAGAAAGCGGAATCAGCAAATAAAAACTAATCAAGGTACAAAGTCCATCGAGATAATGCAACAAGCGGCTGGCTGTTTTAAATGAAAATAAATCGATGCGTCAAGTTTTTCTTGATTATGAGATAAATAGAACATATAGATACGTAGAACGTATAAATTTAAAGGGTCACGTATATGGAATGCGGTTGAGACTGGCGTTACAACTGTAACTAAACCATCAAAAATAATTTCGGCTAAAGGGAAAACTTTTTATTCATTCTTTTCTTTTTTATTTTCTTCTTTTCTTTCTTCTCGTCTTTCTTTTTCTTTTATTCTCTTTTATTTTCAACCCATTACAATTCCACTGTTGGAATACGGGTCTCGTCTCATATTAAGAGGGTTAAGGCCATAGTCTGCCA